>CAOLHI010004942.1:0-92711 GCA_948474755.1 Ctenosaura bakeri | reverse complement strand
ATGATACTTTGCTAAAATTCAGGTGACGTTGGTATTAGCATGCAAAATTCGTTACTGACTGGGTTCTTGTTTGAAAATACATTTGTTTAGAATATCAGTGTAGAAATCAGAAAATCTGTCTACAGCAGGGGTGAGAATCATTCTGCCCTCCTGATCTTAGACTACAACTTCCTCACTATTAGCTATTCTTCCTAGCATTTGTGGGACTTACAGCCCAACTATATATCTGCTCTACAGTCTAAAAATATGTAGCTGTACTCATGCTCTACCTTCTAAGAATATATACAGGTATCAAATGGGTGTGTGTTTTCTAAGGGGATTATATAATCTCAGAAGTACAGTTTGCAGAGCTCAGTGAAGCTGAGAAAATTTCACTGCAACATAATTGCTTCATATGCCTGTGCTTGGTTTGCATATTACTTTTCTTACATTTGATCATATGATCCTGAGGCTGTTGGATGTTCCCCTTTGAGAATCTGTTGAAAAGTATGAGGCTTCTTGCCCCTGAAAATGCACATGAACATGTATGTAAACACAAAATGTTACCTTTGGTTTTTTTGCATTGGAAACAGTGTAACGTGGCAACAGTGGTCATTGTGCTTATGTAGATATGCCTGCCATTGTACATATCCACTGTATAGAGTAGCATCCCATGCCAACTTATGCTTCTTTGGAGTAAAACAATACGTTAGTAACATAGTTTGATTTGAAAGCTTTTTTCCCCAACAAAGACAGTTTTCAAGGTAATGAAAAGGGAGTAAAAGGAAACTTTTTTAAACGCCTGCTTTGCAGACCATCTGAAGCTTATCTCTGGATTCTGTAGGACACTATGGATAAGAGAGTAAGAACCTGGGTTTTATAATGTTCCACCTCGATGGATGTCTATAGAAGAGGTCTGGCTGTTGTCACTTTTGCCATTATGCAGTGTGACCTTGCCAACCTCAGGTAGCAGAATCTGGGATAAAGCTAAAGGATAGCAAATTGTTACTTTTTTGAACCCACATTTTATTGCAGCTTTGAGGCCTTCAGAATATCAGCTTTACATCCTAACATGAGCAGTGGGATAAATGTAGGAGACAGAAAAGGTGAAAGTAATTACAATATGTAGCCTCCCTCTCATAGGGGGCATCATTTGGGACCCCAATATTTTGGGCTGTCTCTGAGCCCTGACATTCTCCAAGCCCTACCAATACTCCAGTATTCCTATACTATTGCAATTTTTAGGAAACCACTTGTAGACACATTTCAGAAACAATGGATTTTCTGCATCATCTATAAGGCAAAGCTGTCCTTGCCATGTAGCTAGATGATGTGACTGGCTTCAGGCAGTGTTGGGGGTAGGTGGTTATATGGAGTCAGGAATTTGTGTCTGAGTGTTGCAATAAGACCCTTCAGGATTGAGGAGTGACATAGGCACTGTTTAGACTTTGCTTGAGGCAACAATATGTTTTGAGCAGGGACTGCTGGCAATTTACCTGACAGTCAAATGAATGACTTTTGACAGTCACCTCTCCAAAGTGAACTGTGAGAAGTACAGCCATGAGTAATGTTTGCAAGTGGGCAACAATTGGACAAGATAGGGGTTTGAAATAAGTCTCCTAATGTGTGCTTTTTCCAATACGCAGAAACGACCGAATGGACTTCGAAAGAGCTCCAGGCACATGGATCCAGGTTTGTTTCACCCTCTTTTCATCACAGGAATTTTGAGTTTCTACAGGAGAATAACAGGTTGGACTTCCATTGCCAGGTTTTTATTTGCACTGTCTCTTTCCTTTGGGGGATTGGAACACCTCAGCACTGTCAATCCAAGAATCTAACTCTCAAGCATACCGATCTGAGCTGGCTTGCCTTTTGATTTAATAAGTCTGTTATGCCACAGGCATGGCGAGACACAATATGCTACCCACTTGTTTCTAACCATTGTTTTAAGTAGCTTCTTAACTGCTACAAAGAAAGTTGTTTATAAGTACGGTTTTAGTTGCATTTTTCTGTATATCAGGGCTACTAATTTCACTCAGATCAGCCATGGCCAGCTTCAGTCCTGCATCTGCACACCATAGGTGGTATCAGGTACGCTTTTCTACTGTGGTGATGGAACTGGCCTCAGTGTTTGGTCTGACTGTTTGTTTATAGGGCCATAATTCTTCACAAAGTTTCTTCTCAAAGACAGCAATAAGTGATTTCAGCAGTTTTTTTCCTGCTGCAAAAGTCTTTGAAAACCACAGAGGCTATTCACAAATCAGGCCTTATTCTGTGCAAAATTCACATGTGGTTTTTCAGAAAATGTTGTATTGTAAGCAACTCAATTGTATGCAAATTGTATGCAGAATAAATCCCTAGTTACAAGATTTTCTGTGCAGAAAATATAATTTCACGTGTGAAATATCATTTTCTGCACAAAAATTAGTATTTCTACATTGAAATATCATTTTCCATGTAGAAAAATCTAGTTTCCTGTGCAAAAAATGCTGTCGTCTATGCACAAAACAACCACATGCATATTTTGTGCAGAATGAGTCCCAAATTATGGAGAGTCTCATCAGTCTGGAATTCTTCTCAACAGGGTATCTCAACATTTGAAAAACATGTTTTCCAAATATTTTCAAATACTCTTTTCATTCCTAGATGTTAGTGTATATAATGCCGTGGTACTGAACCTCCTGTTTTCAGTAACAGGACTTTATCTCACAAGAGTGGGGCCTTTTCCATCTTGTTGAATTCTGCAGCTGAGGTTGAAAGAACCTGTCAGGCCTGCTAATCACTTTTCTGGCTCTGTTTTCAAGGGTACAGTCATATGACTAGCTGAGCTCCCAGTGTATGTTGGAGCTTTGTTTTTACAAGTGGTGCTCATAAACTTTGTTTACATATCTAGAAGCCTTTGGGCTTTTGATTAACTCCTCCCTCAATGTTTGCTGTTTCAATGCAGCAACAAATTTCAACCTTGGAGCCTAACCTTGCAGCACAGCCTGCCTATTCTCAACAGTTGCTGCTTTTCCTGGAGGTTAAGAGTAGCAGGAATCTTGAGGTGTTGGGACTGCATTTTGTGTGTTCTGATAATTTATTATGACTAATAAGCTGCTGCCTTGTATTCATAGTTGCCAAGGGCATGTGTGGAAGAACATCTGTGCATGCACACACATAGAGACCCTTCTGCTATGAAGGATGATTATATCATATGAACTGCATGTGGACAGGTTGTGTTTTAAAACTCAGTTCTCAATAATGTGAAGAATGGGATTTGTGTGGGAAGACAGATGCTTAACCTTTCCCCCTTTCCCCACTTCAACTTCTGCACCATGTTTGTGGTTGAGATGCAGCATAGTTCAATTCTTTTGTATTTATAAATATAGTACTTGAGGCTTTTTTCTCTCTTCAGCAACACAGAATTTTTTTTGAAAAAAAAAATGCTTCTTCCAGTTACCTTGTGACAAGGGCTTTTTGTGTGTGTGTCCTTTTTACAAGGTCTTTCCTCATGCTTCACTAGAAGGAGATTCAGACAATCTATGAGTAGTTAAATGTTTGTGTAGAAGCTAGAAATACAACTTGAGAACAATTTTATATTTAATTTGAAAGTAGGGTTGCAGCCTGCAACAAAACACTTAGAAAGATCTTTATGCTGAAGAAAAAGAGTTTTATGAATTATAGTTCATCTAATGAGTTCCTTCTGCTTAGTTGTGTGGGAGCTGAAGTGCAAATAGTTTGAAGTCCTTTACCTAGCCACTCCCTTAAAAAATGTTACTGTATGAAACATATTGGAAGAACTAAAGCTGTTGCCTTTAGCCAAATGTTGCTTCATTGTGCTCCAGCACTGGTTTTCATACCAAAGAGTCTTATGTTATTATCCTGCAGAGATTAGGAAATGAAGTACCCCTCAGGAAAATGAAATGTGGTCTCCAGAGTTATGCCAGTTAAGCCTCTATTCTCTGTGAACCTAAGAGAATAAAGAAAAATATATCAATGACTAGATTTCCCATCTCTTCAAATGCTAGCATTTAGCAACAGTGGCTCCTCCAATTTGGTCAGGGCTATGGCACTGGGTGGGAGAAGGTTTAACATGTCAGTTTCCCTTAACAGGGCAAATAACTATCTGTGGAGACTTTCATCCAGTACTGAAAAATTAAACCACAGTGCTACAGTTCCTATGTGTTTTGAAGGACTGCCTTAGTTCCATCTCCTCAGTAAGTGGTATGATTGGACACTCTGATTCTCCCACAGCATGAAGGTAGAACAGTGTAACTTGTGAGGGATTTTTTCTGCATCTCTTGGAATTCTGATTCTTAGATACTCTTTAGGTCTCTTGCTATGTCTTTGACAGAATTTTGAAGGGCTGCCATAGTATGTTCAGGTAAGCATGTGTCAGATTGAGGCAGGAGGGTTAAGGTAAGAGAATGGGATGAATCTAGTATGGGGAAGGAAGGATATAAAAATAAGATCCCATCTCTCATTTCACTTTTTTCCCCAGTGCTGGGAATTCTGGAAGTCTGATCATCCATTTACTTGGATGATTTGGTAAAGATTAAGTTGGGTCACTCAAAAACAAAATTATACTCCAGGATTCACAGATCCTAGAGGAAATAGCTGGCCTGACATGTATGGTGTGATGGACCAAGCATTGGCTTAGGTTTTTCCAGGTGGGTTCTCAACCCAATATCAAGGTTGGTCAGAGAGGTGGAGCAGTCATGTTTTATCTCTTTAGCAGACAGATTTGATAATGATCAAATATATGCAGCTTATATTGGGCTCTTGGGACATCTGCTCTAAATTACTTCTTTAATTTTCCTACTTATTTATGCTCACCAAGATCAAGGTTGCCTCTTCAGAAGCTGCAGTGTGACCCCACTGGTATTTTCTTGTGTGTCTTACTAAATGTATATGTCTCTCTTACAGAGGTGTGCTGCACATTTTGGGAACACAATCTCCCTTTTCCTTTCAGCCTAGCCTGTTTTTTTTCCTTTTATCACTTGATGCCAAAAGAGTAATGCTGTCTTTTGACTAAATTTGTGCTGCCAGGCACAACGGGAATCTGACTACACAGGCCCAAGCCAATAATTATGCATGATGTAGCCCATGTTCTGTTCCAGAATTTGTTTTTATAACTGCTGTTATTCATATGGTTCATGTAGCTTAAGTCTCACAATGAAAGTGGCTCAGAAGACTTGGAAACAAACAAACAAACCGAAAACAAACAAGTCTAAAACCAAATAGTTAGATAGCTTCTCTTCATTAGATTGAGCCCTCCAGGTTAGAAGTTATCTTTTGTGTGTCTAACTATTGCAACTAGATGCCAAGTTAGATGACTCAACAGCAGCAGTTAGCTAGCTTTGTGGTTTCCCCATCTGATATACTTTTTTTCCCCATCACACCTCATTGTTTAATGCTTGGAAGCATAATTTAAACTGTAGCAGTTATGCCAGCTACAAGGCCTCTCCCCAAAAGAATGCATTAACTCTGAGTTGTAGGACAGGATCCAGCATGTTTCATGCCTGCAACCTACTTCTTAAAAATCCATCTATTACTTATAACTTGCTTGGGTTAAACTGGACTTTTTAGACAGGATACTTCAAAGGCATTTGGTAGTATACCTTGATTGATTGATTGTTCTCTGTTGATAATTTTATGTTTTACAGCAGCTTGACAGCCCAATGGAGTAACAAATCCCATTGCTATCAGTGGGCTCAGGATTGATCAGGCAGCAATTTCTGGCTGTTACTAAAATGTAGCTAAGTGTTACTGACTTTGCAATTAGTATATTTTTACTATGCAGTACTGTATTGTATTGGTGGGCCATTGAGAAGGTGCCATTTTCTGTTCCACTTTAGTGCAGCAAAATATCTTGGTCTGACCCTGTCTGACAGACTGAAACAGATCCAGATATTTCTTTTCCTTGACAGACACAGGTTATTTCCACACTACACTGTTACAGTGCTATTATTTCACTTTTAACATTCTGTGGAATTCTAGAATTTGTAGTTTACTGAGGCCATAGAGCTCTCTGGCTGAGAATTCTAAATGCCCCTCCCTAAACTGCAAACCCCAGGATTCCATAGGATGCTGAAAGTGGAATAATAGCACTATAAAAGTGTCGTGCAGAAATGGCCATACTTTCTGCTTCACAGTGGGTCAAGGAGGAAGTGAAAAATTCAGCTGCACTTAGAATCTCTTTGTTGCTTAGATGTGGTACCAAATTACTTCTTCTGGCTTATAGCTGTTCGCAGATATTCTTGCTGGTCCTTTTTCTCTATAACCCATTCCTATGAACAGAAGATGGTGGGAGCAGTCAGTATGCCGTCTGCTTGCCTGGTATTCCTACAGGTTGAGGGCTTACTATGGGCTTGAT
Organism: Ctenosaura bakeri; assembly: GCA_948474755.1. Classification (NCBI taxonomy): domain Eukaryota; kingdom Metazoa; phylum Chordata; class Lepidosauria; order Squamata; family Iguanidae; genus Ctenosaura; species Ctenosaura bakeri. Next base: position 86,374 of record CAOLHI010004942.1, on the reverse strand, counting down.
TACTTTGTCTACTATGGTTCCCAGAATCCTTATGAACATGACATCCTGGGGATTTTGGAGGCTGAAGTCCAAAAAGAGTAAATTATTCAGGGTCTGTTTTGGTCTGATATAAACAATATTTTTTCTCTTGTAAATTACCTGTTGCCTTTCTCAAAGTTACCTACAGTTGGTCTGTTACCTCCTTGTCAAAGCAGCCAGACTCACTGATGTGTTGGCTTAAATCTTTGCCTCTCCTGCTGCTCTTTATCTATTTGTGGTTGATCTTTCAGTTGTAGAGAGTTTCCCAGATCAGTTCTGTATTGTGTAACACACACAACTGTTCCTGCAAGCCAACTCATCTTAAATATCAAGTGATTCAGAGTTGTGATCGAAGTTTTTAAAATATTTGTCCTAGTGTAGAAGATTGTCATTTAGACTCAAGGAGAAAAGATGTTTTGTGGTCACTGAAGAGACTTTACTACTCAGTTCAATCTGAAAATTTCTGTTCCAAAAATCTCCAGTAGATGGGATAGCTATTCTATGTCATTCTTTGACATTTTTGTTTTTAGACCCTGATTTGAACCCTAATATGGCACTTTCTCAGGGAAAGAGAGTCACACGATTGTGTTGAATGTGTTGGTTGGTAGGGGAGGCTCAGGGAGATTAATTTGCTCAATGCCATTAGTGACCTTAACTGAACCTGGGTCTCCTATTCAAAAGCCTAATCCAGTGTCTTAGTTTTGCCCCTTTTCAGTAATTTTTAGAAATAATCATGTCTGTTTTTAATTATCAGGATCATTCTCAGAAGCATGATTACTATAATGATGATGATACTGATACTGAGTTTTAAGATAAATCAGAAAGAATTTTTCCCTCCAAAAGCTGACTCATTCAATTAATTTAGTAGTAATATAACTGCTACTTCAAAGTACTGCTTCCACAAAGACTTAGGAAGCCTTATAAAACTATTGAAAGCTAAATGATCCTATCTCTCATTGAGAGAAAAAAATTGCTTCATTAACTTGCTTATTGAAGAAACTTTGTAGAATGGTGGCCGTGTTCTGTCCTAGAGAATTAGGGGCCAAACTACATGTTAACTTCAATACGTAGTGTGCACCTACATCTTTACTTTTTGTCTCATATGGAAGGCCAGGTAAGGGGATCTTTTACTCTTTGCTCCTTCCAATTACAATTTGCATTGCGAAAAGAAAAGACATTTGACTGAGATAAAGAGTTTTTGCTTCTTTGTGTTTGTTGTTTTGGCTGTCATATTATTAGAAACAGCACAATTTCTTGGGTCATCTTAGTCCTCCATTCCATGCTTTGCAGCACTGTGGGAAAGATAGAGCCTAGACACCCTAAGATTGTTGGCTTATCTGCTGCCTTAAAAATGGCAGTACAAGATTTCTGAGGACATCTTGCCTCTCAGGCCATTTCCACACTACATTGTTATAGTGGTATTATTCTACTTCCTACAACCTATGGAATCCTGGGGCTTGTCATTAGGGAGAGGCATTTAGAATTCTCAACCATAGAGCTCTTTGGTCTCACTAAACTACAAACCAAGAATTCCACAAGATGTTGAAAGGGGAATAATAGCACTATAACAGTGTAGTGTGGAAAGGCCCTCAGTGCTATGTTTAGAGGAATCATGGTGATGACAGTGCAAAGATGGTAGCAGTAAAGGTCAGCCAGGCAACTGGCCTTTGAGCTGTGGGGCTTATTGTGGGGCTGTCCACCTGAGCCATATGGTTATACTATCTCAGCTACAGCTCATTGTAGGGCTAGTCCTGGGAAATATTTTCAGTGACATGAATTGTGGCTTTTTTTCTTGGTATGCAAATTGCAAGTGCAGAACTGTAGTTGGAGTGCTGAAACCATATTGGATTGCCTGGATCATAGGTTTGTAGTAAATGTGCTAGGAGGTTTTTTTGTTTTTTTAAAATCCCATAACAGTTTCTCTAGGGCAGTCAAAGATTTATGTTACATAATCATATTTAATCTTTGTCTGATTAATCTTTAACTTGGGTAACTGAATTTATTAGGGACTTCAGGGAAACGTTAGAAATATTGCTTCATTCTCACTAATTTCTCAGGTTACTATTTAACTTCATGACTGGGCCCTTTTGGATTACACTTATACAGTAGACATGCATACCTCACGCTGCTGTTGAACTTTGAATCAAATTTGACAGGAACAAATTGTGTGGCGTCTTGATGATATAAACAGCTGTGTTTATATGGAGGATAAAGCTCACAGCATTGCAAAACAGAATACACCTTATGAACATCTCAGTAGTTATACTTGGAAAAAGTACAGTCCTTGGGCAGAAAAAAAATTGAAACTAGGCTACTTTAATGCTTTCCTGCATGATCTGCCCTTGATGACAAATGGTACAGAAATTTCAGCTGATTTCATTCTGTAGCCCATTACCCCAGGAGGCGATTTGTGAGGAGACCATTCTTGATATCCCAACCATCTTCATGTGGGTTCCTATTGTCCAGATTTTGAAAAGAACTAGTGTCTCTTTTGTAGTGATAGCCATACAGTACTCCTCCTTTTCCCATTTGGATAATAACACCATTGGACGTTCCTCTCTCCAGGAGTCTGAATGTGGTTTCTACATGTTTCTGGTTTCACCCTTACCCCCACAAACCATTATTTTTCTTTCTTAATGTCTTGTTTATTTCTCTTCTTTAAAACAAAAACAAAAACAGAAACAAGTTACAAACTAGGCAGAGGCATTCATTCCTGGGCTTCAGGAAGCTTTCTGGAAGCATGAATTATGTAGTTTGCGTAAGCCACTCTGTAGATCTGTGGTGTTACAGTGCTCATGCACATTTAAGGTATTTCAGAACAAGCAAGAAAGGTTGTGGGGGACTGCAGGTCCCACTACACTTAGAGAGAGGAACAGGGGACTTTGTAACACAAAATGTGATATACTAATAATGTATTGCAGAACATGTCACTCCTGCACAGCTAGCAATGGAGAGCATTTTTTTTCCTTTTTTTTTCTCAGCAAAATTTCAAGGTCATCTCTGGGAGTCTTTTCACACTACACAATGATAGCACTATGATCCCTGTGGATTCCTATGAAATTTTGGGATTTGCAGTTTAGGGAGGAGTATTAAGAATTCACAGCCAGAGGACATGAGTGTCTCACCAAACTAAAAAACCCCATAATGCATAATTTGTTGCCATGGTAGTTAAAATGGAATCATACATCTAGAATTGTCTAGTGTGAAAGGCCCCCTGGTATTGCTGTTTGGTTCTGGAAATCTCCTAAAATTTGTAAATAGCTTGGTCCAAACATGTATAGTCTTTATACTGTTTATGCTATTAGGAATATAGCTTTCATTCCCCTGCCCCCAATTGCATTCAGTAGCTTTATATAGTCTTTGTCATGTAAATGGCATCATGTGCAATTTATCTATAAGATAAAGGCTATATTTGGAAAAGTACCTAGAGACTGTTTCAAAATATATAGAGACTATCTGCACAGTGTTATCCTGGATTGTTCATAGAATCTGTAGTCCACTTGGACCTGCAGGCAGGAATTGATTCATTTGAAAATGCATATGATTTGCACACTATTAATGAGGTTAGGTCATTTTAAACATTACCTTAAAATAACTGTCCTCGGCATGTCGCCTTCCAGATATGTTGAATTACAGTTCCAGTCACCCCAGCCAGATTCAGTTGGTTATGGATGCTGCGACTTGTAGTCTGACATACCAAGGAGGTAGACAGATGTGGAGAAGGCTGCCTAGAATAACAGCTCCCATATGGATGGCTAGAGGACTGTTTAAAGGATCTCAGTGCTGACAACCAGCCTTCTGTCTTATGCTAGAGGGAAAAAAGACAATGGCTGACATCCTGCATAGTTCAGTGTAGTGTAGTAGTTCCACAGGCAGAGCCCCTCTACAGCTGGCCATTCACCAACTCTTGGACTTACTGTAGATGGTTTGCAGTCCCCCCGCTTAGCCATACTATACTTGGTGGAGAATGAGGGAGGATGAATGAGATTGGAGAAGTCTCTAACTGTGCCCCCATAGATAGAAAGGAAATAATTATGTCACCAGTTGGGGTCTTCCTGAGGTCTGGGCAGATGATATAATTATTTTGTACAGATTGGCAGGATAAGGGGCTTTGCAATAAGTGGGGAAGGCTTTAGCCAGTATGGAAAAGGAAGGGGGATATCAACCTGCACATTTACTAAAGAAAGACAAAGGCCACTAACAAGATGCCAACCATAATATCCCACACTTTGAGGAATTAGTCCAGCTTGGAAACCCTGAATTGAAAATATACCTAGTACCAGTTCTGGGACAATTTAGAGGTTAGAAGTAATTAATGACTTGCTGTCTTCATTCAATCAATGTCTTAAGGCTTCACCATTGTAGTCATAATAATTTTATTAATCAGTGATCAAATGCTACCCATCAAATAAACCTCCCAACTTTTTGTGCACAAAAGAAAGTTGTTCCTTTTCTTAGGAGTAATTGAGTAGCAAAATTGATATTGCAGAGGTATATTTAAACATGCCAAAATCCTTACTAAGAGTATACCTTATATTAGGCCAACTCAGGCATCACAAAGATTTGCAAGCTTGTGAGAGCTCCACATCTCTTCACCAGGCAAGTTGCAGGAAGAAACAAGGAGGAGTGGAGAGGAGAAGAAACTAAGGCTAGCTTGGCTAGGCCTAAGGCTAGGCAGAGAACAAAACTAAGAAGCAAGACAGCATTTTTTAAAATATATTTCTTATAAAAAGTTTCTGTTTCTTTTCTACCTTTTTTTATCTTCCTACCAAAGAATCTACATATTTGTCCTAATAAGAGTGATAACCCTGAGATTTCAAAATTTGGAGAAATCAGTTTTTCTGTGATTCTTTGTTCCAACAGTCCTGGACATGGATGGTTTCTGGGAGAAGCATGGGGAGGATATTGTCTCCCTTTCCACAGTTTTTTTGGTTCACAAGTCTCCAGTGCTCTTGGAGGTAACTGAAAATCTGTCTAGCATCTAGTTGAGTTTAAAACAGGTCTCATGACTTCAACATCAAGTCACCTTTTTCCCCTTCTCTCCCTCCTCTCCATTTTTGGGTGCTACTTCCGTATCCCCTCCTCCAAAAAAGCCAGCATGATGTAGTGGTTTAAGCATTGGACTATGACCCTGTAGACCAGAGTTCAATTCTCCACTTGGCTATGGAAACCCACTGGGTGACCATGGGTGTGTCACATGCTTTCAACCACAGAAAACCCAGTGATAGGTTTGCCTTACGGTCACCATAAATAAGTAATGACTTGAAGGCACACAACAACAACAACCATCTTACCCATTGAAGAGATCTGAGAATCTAAAAATCTTGTACACAATTTTGGATATTTTTATTGGTCCTAGTAAAGGTGTGACATGGTTGGAGATTTTGGAGTTTTTCTCATAAGCCAACCAAAGAGATAAAGCTTATTTTATTTTATGTCTTTTTAAAAGCATACTTTTATGCTTTGCCATTCCATTATAAAGTACTGAATTATTAATGATACATGGGTCAATGTAATGAGTCTTCTGTTGCCTCCCCTCCCCACACTCATCATGTTCTTAGTAGCCACTAGTCTTTATACGTGAAAGCTGCTTAGAGTCTCTATAAAGTGAGGCTGGTTAGAGAATACAGTGAATAAATTTATCTGGGGCTGGCAGTAACAATGATTCTGTCCAAGTCTTTGAGTTCCCAGTCAAGATAGTTGTTTCTCGGCCACTAACAGCACAGAGAAATCGATGATCTTAAGGAGGATTGCTATTGGGGGAGAGAAGTTTTATCTCCCACTCCCTATCTGTTTCCCACCTGCCAACTCAGGTTATCTGTCTTCGCTTCTTTTGTTTTCACACACAATAACAAATATTTTTGTTAAAAAAAGTTTTCAAGAGGTTTTATACATTTTTTTTTGTACCTTGGGACATTTGTGGTGAATATTTTGTGCAAGAAATTGTGACTTTTTTCCTGTTTTCTATGCAGCAGACTTGTTTCGTGTAAAATACACTTCTCTGCAGAAAAATAGTATTGTTGTCATGATAAACAACTTTTCCCACCCAAATGGAGCTTTTTTTTTTTTTTTTTGCACAGAAGTCTTATATGTGGTGGGGGGAACCTCATAGCAATTGACCAATTTATCAGTAAGTGGTGGAAGCTTTTATGTTTATAAAAAAGGGGTAAGTTTTTTTAATTGTTGGAGGAGCACTGTAGTAGGGAACCCTATGCTCATTGAAAGGATCTACTGTATTTGCTGGCGTATAAGACTCATTTTTTCCCTGAAAAATAATGTTTGAAAATGGCATGTGTCTTATATGCTGGTGTTTCTTATATGCTGGCAAATAGTATTTGCCAATGTATAAATGGGGTGCATCTTATACACAAGTGCATCTTATACACTGGCAAATATGGTATGTATCAGTGCAAAGATTACTATCAGTGTCACCTCAGTACAAAATGGTTTGTTATGTGTGCACTTTTAGTAATGTGCCTTCAACTCATTTTGGATTTGTGGCAACTTTGAGGTGAACCTACCTTTCGATATTCTTGACAAGATTTGTTGAAAGGGAGTTTGCTGTTGCATTCCTCTGAGCCTGAGAGAGCATAACTTGTCCCAGTTCACTGAGTGGTTTTCCATGGCCAAGAGAGGATCTGAACCCTACTCTCCAAAGTCCTAGACTAACACTCACAACACTGTGCCTGGCTGTCTGTCTTAGGTGAGTTGTAGTAGTGATAATGGCAATGATGATGATGTTTTTGTTATTGGAAGATAAAAAAATATGGAATACTAAAACACCTTAAAGTTCCACTGAAAACAGTACAACTTTTCTGTGTAATTTAAGCGTACGTGATCAGATTGTAGACTATTTTAAGAAAGGACATGCTGACTCAGTATTTTGTACCAATAGTACTCATTGTGTTCTAGCACTGGAAGACTGTGTCAACAATTGCTGTCATAAGTGTTGTCAGTTATGATAAACCACACCTGTATTCTATGAATGCCTGATCTCTGCTAAATTCAATCTAGTCTCTACTACTAGAGATGAGTGTGCATATGGATTTTTTTTCCTATTTACATCACCGACAATAGTTAAATATCTGCAGGGCAAACTCTCTGCAAAGGGAGCCCTAGAGATCTTTTAGAGTATTTTATCAGTGCAGCTGGCAAGAGTTGGTAGGGCACAAGGGACAAATCATCCTCTAACTTCCAGTTGTGTTAACACCAGCAATAGAAACATGAATCATATCTGGCAAATGTTGCTAAGAGAATAAAAAGTATGATTCAAAATATGTGTAGAAAGCAAATTGTGATATGTGAAGTCCCCCCCCCGCAATTTCTCTACTAAAATAGATATGTTTTGGATACTGATTTGTAGATGGCAATGCAGTTCCATGTGAATTTAGCCATATGCCTTTTAATGCATATTGCTCAATCCTACCATGTGTTGTATGTGCTAGAGGAACATCCAGCAATAATATTTATAAAGATCATGCATTGGCATTGTGTTTAAGCTTTACAGTTTCATCACACATGCTGCTTTTTTTTTAAAAAAGCTTTAATTCTAGGCCCTGCTCTTAACAAGCAGCAGCTGAAGTAGTAATTTTTTCCCTCAGACTTCAAGACTGTACAAAATGTCCCTACATGTAGAAAGCTAATACTAAATATGTAGGATCAAGGAACTGGAATTCTGTCATCATCCTCATAGAGTCTGCTTTTAAGCAATCGATCTGAAATGCAGAAAGCAGGAGTGGGGAAATACTGCATGAAGCTGCTATTTTGTTTTGTTTTGTGGCCTCAAGACTTCCAGACACTTGCAATTAAAAATAGGTGAAAAGCATCCAGAAAACTTTTTTTAAAAAAACACTCATGCTGCTATAAAACATGTCCTCCCAGAAATGTGGGAATCAGCCATTTTTTGTCCATTCCCAGAACTGATATTACATTGCTTACAATTTGCCAGAAGCAGCTATGTAATCCAGGTGGAGTGTACTGGAATATGGCTCTCTCTTCTTTTTCTGGGTCAGGGACACTGGGAGGAGCCCCCTTCCACTTCTGCTGTTGCCTACTACCACTGTAAAGCCACAGAATTTAAATACTATAAAGCTTCTCCAACAATTGTTATATAGCTCTTCCTTCTGAGTCCTGAGGCTGAAATAAACGTTCAGTGACACTTCCTACACAAAGCTCTGAAATGTGGAACATGTCACACAATATACGCTCTTAAGGATCCTCATTTGTTTTTTAAAAAACTTCTTTTGTTGTTTCACTTCATAAAACCATAGAGAGGCTAGAGGCCCTCCTCCTTGCTGTCACTTGGCAGACAAAGATCTTTTTTGTTGTTGTTATTGTTATTCCAACAGTATTTTAAGAAACAAAGGTTTTTAAAGAAAAGGCTTTTAAATGTGTGTTGTGCTGTTTGTATTGTGCTGTTTTGTCACTTGTATACATTTTAATTGTAAATTTAAATTCTTTCAAGTGTTAATTAATTCTATTTTATGTATTTTTAAGTAGTGTATATACTTGTGTATAAGTCTAAAAATTTTAGTGAAAAAACTGATCCAACAAAACCTGCGTCAACTTATGCACAGGTCAATGTAAGTACTGTACCTTAGCTCTTATCAAAAAAGGAACCATTGCCTTCTCTGAGCAGAGTGGTGAAGGGTGAGAGCTTAGTCTGTCCTGGGAGAACCTAAAAGAAGCACCGGCCTCCTTCACTGCAGCACCTCTTCTGGCCTTTTTGAATGCCTGGATGGGAAAATGGCACTTCCCCTCAAGCAGTGCCGAGAGAGAGTAGAGGGGGTTGATGCTTCTTTTTGGTTCTCCTGGGATGTACAGTACTTACATTGACCCATGGATAAGTTGATCCATATTTTTTTTTTTTTTGGCCAAGCAGATCGCCCCCTGAGATGGTGCTGACACTTTCCCCTCTCTGGAGATTCTCCTTCAACTTATCCATAGTTCATATAAAAATCCATAATTTTGGCCCCAAAACCTGCCCTTGACATATACATGAAGTTAGCTTATACAGGAATATATTTGGTATGTTGTATTTGTTTTAATTTGTAAGCCATCTTGAATCTCAGTCTGAGTCTCAGGGAAAGGGTGGTACAATCCACTACCATCACCCTACATTTCCATATTTAAAAGGAGCAGCTTTCATATTCATATTCAGAACAACTGAATATAAGTATGTGAAAGAATACATCACTGGGCATGATTGATTTCTCCTGTTGGCAGTAATAGTGTCATACTTCCCTCACTGGTCAGTGTGACTTTCCTGTGCTCAGAAATATAGAAACCATTCAAGGCCAATATTTAAGATACAGGCATCTATTTAATACTTGTTGGATTTTAAATAAGCAAATAATATAGAGTTATTGAATAGAATTACTGAGTATTCTTGTTTAATCGGCAAACAGCATTGTTAAGTGGTTTTGGTTCTGAGCAACTCTGTTGAGACTTGGGGGCAAGATTGTATGTGTGCACCAATGACCTTCCTTTATTTTCTTTGTCTGGTCAAAAGTAGAAGGCCGTAAGTTGAGACAGTGTAATTTCTGCAGTAAAGGTTAGCTTAGCTAGACATGGGCTTCAGTGAACCCAAGTGCTGTCCATGAGGATTCCATAGAACTTACTAAACCCGAGATTTAAAAAGTCAGTCTCTGAGAGCTTGAATAGTATATCTATCAACCCAGGCAGACCAACACAACTAATTAGTATTTTTTTAGCATGTATATGCAATGTAAACCTAATAAACTCTGTTTAGGTAGTCACTAAATATGGAAAATAGACTTCCTTAATTTGAAAGAAATGTAGTAAAAAGTAACAAAGAGTTAATGGTTCATCTTATGAGCTAGTGTCTGCCTTGTTACTCCTGTTAGATTTATGGTGAGAAATGACACCAAAGACCAAAGTCTCTTACTCATGGAATGCAAACTTTCACCCTCTGCCAGTTGTAAGCTTTAGTTCAAATAGATACAAACTCCATGATGTTCACTAAACCTTTGCTTCTAGCTTTCATAATTTCTATACGAACATAATGCTTAAGGTTAGCAGCCTACAGTGCAGGTAGACAAAACAGTCTCTTGTAAAGCATGATTGTGTCATATGTTCTTTCATGAACCATTAACCTCTTATGAATAATAGTTCAATGTCTGAAGTCCAAACACTCTTAGAAATAGCGATGGATGAATCCATTTCTGCTTCATGAGTCTTAACACATATTTAGCCTGGTTTCTATTCTGTTCTATTTCCAAGAGATGCACATCAATCCATCAGTAAAGGAATTTGGAAACATCAAATTTCTTATGCATCTCTCCCTAGAAGCTCTGTCTTCTGATTTCAGAGGTTTGTGAATGATAGCAGCATAGCTTGGAGCTGAGGAAAAGGCATTCTGCATGTGCTTAGACATTGTTGTCAACATGCTCAAGAGCAAAGCACAAGCATTTAAGTTAGTTTCTAAGCCGTGGCTCAAATCAAAACTGTCCCGTAATTGAAAGTCAGTGGAAATGGAATGGAAGAAAGAAATCCTGGAAAAGAGACCTGTGAATTTAGTCAGCACTCCTCTTGTAATGAAATGAACAAGTGATCAACATACCAGATTCACATGAATTGCTTTAGTGGCTAGAATAAACAAACCAGTGGCACCTTCAATGGGATTTAAGTTAGAGCTTTTGAAAAAAAAATCTATATGTTATAATGTGTGTCCCCCCCACCTCAAAATTATGGATTTAGTATTTAGCCGTGTATTTAGCAGTTTTATATTTGCACATGTTCCAAGGAGATTGATATGTTAGTCTGTTGCAGCCTGAAATGGGAAACGGGGAAGAAATAAAATAAATCAGCAGCATCTTGGAGACTAATGCCTGTTTCAGCATGAACTTTCATGGATGCCAGTCCATTTCAGTGCATCTTGGAAGTAGATAGATCTCCACAAATGTTCATGTTGAAATAAACCAGTTAACTTCAACAAGAGCTCCTTTCTTTCCCCCTTTTTAGTGTGTGCAGTAAGTGCCCATTAATACAGAGAAGTATATCAGAATTAAAAAAAAAAATCCCCATCAGAACTAATAAGCAAAAAATGTTCACAAAATTTGTCACCGTACCACAATTTATATCCAGTTCTTGTCTCTACTAAAGATAGTGGAGGTTGGCTGCTTGTTAACATGATGAAGCTAATGTGTCTTCTCCTCTTTTGAAACTTTAAAAATCATGAATAATGTATTTTGCTTCCAGAAACACTGGTTCTGTATGTGTAATCAATATAGGCAATTTCCAAATGTCTGTGTATGCTGAAATCTCAGGTGAGCATGCAGTGCATGAGTCAGAAACGTTCCATTTACTTTAGGAGCTTTAACATATTTTGAGAGTGGAGTGTGTTGAATGGTCTTTGGGTCTGAAGGTAAAACATGTTTTGATGTACTTTATAGTGTGAGCAGAACCAGCAAAATAAATTTGTGGAACAATTTCCATAACCTGGATTAAATATGTACATGGAGCATTCCTTATTTTTTATGGGCACCACTTTTAATCAGAAGCATTCTTGTGCTATGTATTTAAATAGGCTTTGACAGGTCCTTACTTTTTACTTTCTCAGACTGGTATGGCAGTTCCCTGATCTGACAAGACACCCTGTCTGTTCCAGACAGCTCTGCACCCTTCTTTATAACAGCACGTTTGTGTAAAAGGGTGAAGCCTTTTTCAGTGGTTATTTAGAACCCCTTAATAGTTCTGTGGTAGCATGTTTCTTTAAATACTGTATAGCACTCAGCTGAGTCAGTATTTGTAAAAATAAATTGTAATATTTATTAAGATAACATACAGAACCAAACGTTGGAGCTCATATGCAGGTCAAAATTAGTACAGTTCTTTAGAGTAATTTTAGTTAGTTTCCTTATATCTTTAACCTCTCATACAAGCACAAGTTTCAGAAACAGCCCTTTGGCTACACACTCACCAAAGGCTCAAGCTCCCCAATCTAGATCATACTTTCTGACCAGATTCTGTAATGGTTTAATTACTTTTCTGCCTCTCTCTAGGCTTTCCTGAAAATTAAACCCTTCCCACACAGACAACCTCCCTGGCTGACTGAGGGACTTTACTCTAGAGTTCTTTCTTACTGAAGGACTGCCAAATGACACTCAGTGTTTGCATTATATATAATTTCCTCCCAGCCACCAGCTCCTCCCTCACACTATGAGCTTCTCTTCTGAGGAGCTATTTTGGTTGCCTGGTGATCTGTTTCAAGGCTGCCCTGGCACTCCGGATAGCCACACCCCAGAACTTCATCACATGAGCTCTTCAGCCTTATTGGTTGGAGTAGAAAGATGCATAACGATGTGCTGTGTGTGTTTTATGTGTTTTTAATGGTTTTAAATTAATGTTTTAAAAGTAATATTTTAGATGGACTGATGGCATAATATTTTCTTATCTTTTAACTAGTTCGTTTTAACTTACACATAAGCTACTTTGGTTTCTATTTTGGGAGAAAGATGGAGTATAGATCAAGTAGATATATAAATAAATATACAAATGCATAAATATAAAGTAAAGGAAGTAATATATATATAAGTAAAGTAATAAATATATAAGTAAAAAAAGGGAAAATACACACTGAATGTTCCATGTCATAAATAGATGTCTTACATAAGACTATAAGGAGACCATACTAATCCCGCATTCTGTTCACACAGTAGAAATGGGGAAAATTTTCAAAAACTTTCAAAGAAATTTATCAAAAACATGTTGAGAAACCCTGAGGAGAAGAACCCTAGACGGACAAAGATCTTGGCAGGCCAGGACTTATTTCACAAAAATTAGCACGTGGTTTTGACAGAAAGCAGCATTTTCTGCTTGCTGTTTCTTGTGGAGAAGGTGCCGTTTTCTGTGTAAAACAACCACATGTTAATTTTGCACAGAACAACTACGGACTGTGAATCTTCATCCGAAACAGTAGTTTTTGAAAATGTTCTTACAGCAAGAAAAGAACTGCTAAACTTATTTGTTGCTTCCTTCAAGGAGCAAATTACAGGATTAGCATACAGTTGCCAGTCAGATGACCATGGGAAGTCACCAGCAGGAGATAAGTAACACCAGCAGGACATAAGTACCACTCCAGTTCACACTTCCCAGGGACTAAAACACAGAGGAAAGCTGACCCTCATACTGGAAGTAACAGAAAGTCATCCTGACTAGCCGTTGATTGTACTACCCTCCATGGATTATCCAACACCCCGCACCTTTAAATCCATTATTACAGCCTATGAAGTGAATTCGACAGTTTAACCATGCATCATGTATAGAAGATGTTACAGTTATTATTTCGGATATGTTTACCCATTTTGACACAGAAAGCCATTTGAACTGAGGGTAACTTTGCTCATTAATTTATTTCTTGTGATGGCTTACAGATTTAAAGTTAAGTGCCAACAACACTAAAATGTGATAAAAAAAATTTAAAAATCCAACTCAGTTCTATAAAATGCTTTCTGAAAAGCAAGGTTATAACTGGAAAAAAGGAGAGTTGTGTTCTTTTTTCTGGTGTTGTTTTTTGATTGAATTCTGAGACTAAATATCCAATAGGCACCAGATCTTGTCTGATATTGGAAGTAAGTAAGATCAGCTCTAGTTAGTATTTGAATGGGAGACCACCAATAAATATCCCTGAGTATTCCTTGCCTAAGAAAACTCTATGGAATTCATAGGGTCACCATAAGTCAACAGGTGACTTGGAGGCATGTGTATACATAATTGACTTGTGAGCAAAGGTTGCTCTCATGCCTTAGCAGTTTAATCCTGTGAACTGTTGTATCGTGGGATCATATTGGCTGGCATGTTTGAGTTTGTTCTGTCATGCTTGAATTTTGAGTTTTGGAGGCCTCAAAAGGTCATGAAACTTGTGGGCCACTTTTGTAACCTTTTAATGGCCCTAATGAAGGAATCGACCAACTTTATTTATTTATTTATTTATTTATTTGATTTATATTTAGTTTTTCTCCCGAATGGGACTCAAAGCTGCTTGCAGTATAAATTAGCACAATGTCTACAACAATATAGACTATAAAAGAGTATAAAAATTACTTATACATCAAATTAAAATACTTAAAATACTTAATATAGAAACATATTAAATTTCCAAAGCATAGGAGTAGCCTTAAGAAGGCTATCTCCTGTGTCCTTCCTAGCTTCCTTCGTAGCTGAGCCTGGGAGGGTTGTGGAATGGAGAGGAAGAGCGCTCATCTGAAAATCAGATGACTAAGGAAGGTTCATAAGGGGAATTACAAGCTTTCAGGTAATCTGGACCTTAGCTGTATAGGGTTTTATTGTTAGAACCAGCACATTGAGTTGCATCCAGAAATGGACCAGCAGCCAATCATGCTGTTTCGACAAGGGTGTTGCATGTTCCCTATAACCAACTCCAGCCAGCAGTCTAGCCTCAGCATTTTGAACCTTCTGAAATTTCCAAACATTTTTCCAAAGGCAGGCCCATGCAGAGTGCATTACAATAATCCAACTAGAGTTGTAAGCATTTCTTTTTGGTCTGTATAGTAGCCTGAGGGCCTTTCTACACTACAATGTTATAGTGCTATTATTCCACTTTCAATATCCTATGGAACCCTGGGGTTTGCAGTTTAGGGAGGGGCATTTAGAATTCTCAGCCAGAGAGCTCTTTGGCCTCAGTAAACTATAAACCCCAGAATTCCACAGGATGTTGAAAGTGGAACAATAGCACTATAACAGTGTAGTGCAGAAAGGACTTCAATTGCCTTCAATTGCCAGGCTTGCCAGCTTCTGATTAAGAAAAAAAAAGTTCTGATGCTAGTATTGAGTGTGGGCAAAACCTCACTGGTCAGGATGGTACAAGGAATCCAAAGAGTCTTGTTACTTTGCCAACATCACCTCATTTGGTCATTCATTTCTGGGACTTTTATTGCAGCCTGTGAAGGCAGCTACAGGGGACTGAAGAAACTGTTCATATGCCTAAATGCTGAAAAGATGGTTAAAAATGGCAGGGGGCAAAGAAAATAAACTTGTCTGGGGGCTGCTAAGCTCAAAATGCAGCTGTTTACCTGTGTGCAAGAATTCCAGTATTGAAAACAGCAGCCATAGCAACAACAGCAATGAAACAACTTGATAGAAGCCTAAATTTCTGGGTTTTTAATACCTGATTTGTTGTTTGGTTTTTGCTTTGCTTTGTTTTTTTGTTTTTTGTTTTTTTAGCATAAAGAAACTATCATTATCCAGTCCAGAGCCTAAATCCATGGCTGTGTCATTCATTTGTTCATCAGTATGGAAAGCTAAGACCCTTGTCCCTAAAAGAATCTACTTATAGCAGTAAAACCAGCAGAGAGTCTTGTGGTCCTTTCAAGGTGATCTAACATGTGCTGTTGGTAAAGTAAATGGCTTTCTTCCCTAATGAGCAATCACAACAGAAGCTGCTCTTGTAAAAGCTGTCACATCTCATTCTACTCCCCACATTACAGCAGTGATTTCAGTAAAATATTTTAAGCAGCGATCTTATCACAGGGGAGGTCACGGGGTTGACAGTGACTCAAGAACATTACCACTTTCTCCATCAGCTCAGCATTTACACCCTTGGTCATATGTTCCTTAATGACTTCCAAATGAGTCTGTGCACGTCTTGCACGCACACAGTCAACATTTCAGGTAAAACATCACCTGGTGTGACCTTCCTTTGTTCAGCAAATAGGAACACTTTAATGGGGCTTTGCTTAGGCTTGAAATTCTAGCCTAGCTCTCACAAAGGGCAGATGAGTTAATAAAGTTCTGTGAGGGATGGTTTTGGGGGAAAAAAATACTTTTCATTAGTGTTTGTGCAACTTGTGCACTTCTTAGTCCTGGACATGAACCAGAATGCAGCTAGGAAGTTGAAATCTGCACAAAAATGGATAATTTAAAACAGCGTGTCCTCAAAGATATACCTTTGAAACAGAGTGTATAAAAATGCATGTATTTAAAGAGATGCACAAAAATGCTGCATGTAAATTTGAAAAAATGTACAGTTGAAAAACGTATACTTTCTACAAATGTGCACAAAATATCTACTTTTTTTTTTTGCAATTTTATTAAAAATTAGGATGAAGTGAATTTAACAAGGGGTTATCAGGAGAGACTTTGGTTGAATTAGACCTTGATAGATTCCACAGCACAGATTTGATAGCCTTGAAGGTACAACAGAACTGTTGGTTTTGTTACCATAAGTAGATTATTTCAGGGTCCCTTCAGTTTTTCAAACTGATCAGGGAATAAAAGCCCTGTCATGGTTTTAGCCAAAATGTGGATAGGACATGGTTTTATTAATTGCCATAAACTTGCAATAAAAAATTAAAATTAATATATTTTATTTTATTTTGTATTTTAATAAATAAAATAAATAACATCTGCAGAAGAAAATGCCTTATGTATTTTATTCCAGAAAAATAAAAATGTGTGTGGCTGTATAAAGGCTTCTGTTGCATTAGTACAGGGATGGGTAAACTGCAGCCCCAACCTATCCACAGAATCCTCCCAAACCACCTTTTTGTAGACATAAAGAGTGAGCTGCCTCTGCTGTTAGCCTATAGGAGCAGCAATACGCCTTTTAAATAAGCCACTCCTTGCCCATTTCACATCAAAAATCACTTGAAACAATTTCTGGTTTTGTTTCTTTTATTTTTCACAATCTGTGAGGGCCCAAAAGGCAGAAAATTGGCCCCAGACCTGCTGTGGTTGTATATCCCTGTGTTAGAAGATGCCCTTTTAGCATCATAATTCACCTAAGAGTCTGTCTGGTACTTGCTGTAGATGGTAGTGCAGCGGTATTGTTTGTTGAGTGCAATTGAAAGGTTGAATTACTGAGTAAATCCAATAACACTTAAGAAAAATGAGATTTTCCTTTCAAAAGATGATATCAGAAATCTGGAATGGTTTGTGATTCCCATTGTTTTGGACATGTTTCCTTTTTGGCAAGGCACAAATAAGACTGATGCTAAGCCTGCAGAATTTCTCCATGTGAGCATCTACATCACATCTGTTACTCTTCTCTTCCTCTCTTTTGCTCTAAAATTAGAACGATAATCTTAACATATAGATTTTTTTGCAGTATACACTCTCAAAAAAGGATGAGCATCCATGCTGGTGAAATTGACTAGTGCCTCAAGAGAGAATTAATAGGAGGATAGGAATGAGCTGATGAAAAAATTGATTCTTTTCCAGTTAACTCTGCATGCTGTGCTTTTATGAACCAAGCAGCAGCCTAAAGGGGTCTTGAGCAACTGCCCACCCCCATAATAATCATACAGAAAAGGCCAGGGAGGGAGAAGTCTCCCTCCTTTCATTACTCAGTTCATGCCTTAAGTACAATGAGCTGTTGGAACATGTTCAACTATTTCTCCACCCTAAACACTTGTTGGAGAGACAGTTGGGTTGTTTAAAGCTTTCATGTATTTTCCTCTGGAAAATACATGAAAGTCCTCATGCATCTGAGAATCTGAGCCCTTATGCAGTTGTGTGTGTGTGCGTGTGCGTGCACGTGCGTGCGTTTCACATTTATTTACTTTTTATTTCATATTTTTAATTTATATTCTTCCATTTATATACTACTTTTCAACAAAATAGTCCTTTCAAGTATTGCAGCTAACAATACTTGAAACAATGTGTCTTGATAACACATTAAAAGATAACTATAAAAACCAACAGTATCAGTACATGGTGTAATAGCAGCAGCAAAACAAGTAGGAGCATACCTGAGAAGTACCTCAAAATACCTGGCAGAATTGCTGGGGAGCAGACTCTAAAAGGGCCTGCTGAATTGGAGTCAAGAGCTTGCAAAAGTTTTTCAGACTACACTCCCAAGAACCTCACAGCCAGCAAGGCCCATACAAGAAAATTTTCTGGATTTTTTTCCCAAGCTCTGATTAAACAGTGTAAGAGTTGCCACTGAGAAGGTTTGAAAGGTATGTGTTCTTCTGAGATACTGTACTGATCAAACCAAACACTGTCTCCCTCTCAATGTTTCAGGTTTACCAAAAATGCAAGTAATTAGAAACTATAGTGGGGTACCACAACCAACCCCACACGATGGCCCTCCACTACATATCCAGATTGGAGACATCATTGAACTCATCAAAGGGGATGCACACAGCTTATTTTGGCAGGTAAAGTACTTGGCACAGAAATAATAGCTAAAGTAGCCACCTCAGTCGCATAACCTCCTGGTATGTTGAACTTGAACTTCCATCAGGGTTCCAGGTTGGGAAAGGCTAAACTAAAGCAACTTGATGCCATTGATTTCTGTAGAAGTCTTGGTCAATGGCAGTCCTTGATGCCAGTCAGTTATCTAGCTTGATAAACATCCCCTATAAAAGAAGCCTCAGCTCCTAAGAGGTCTTCACTGTGGCTGTCTACTTAAATCTGCAAGCCAAGCCTAAGGACTCAGGCCCCAGATAGGTTCCCATTCCTTTTTTTATCTTCTTGTTAACTGCTGTCAAGTCAACTTTGACTCATGGTGACCCTATGAAAGAAAGACCTCTAAGTCAACCTATCATCAGCAGTCCTGCTTAGGCCTTGCAAACTCACGACTGTGGTTTCCAGGATTGAGTCTATCCCCCTGTAATGTGGTCTTCCTCTTTTCTTACTGCCTTCTACCTTTCTAGTGACTCGTGTCTTCTTATGATATGTCCAAAGTGCAGCAACCTCAGTCATCTTGGTTTCTAGGGAGAGTTCAGGCTTGATTATCACACTTAATACATTTGGATCCTTCTCACTATAAAAATGATTCCCAGAGGAGAACATGATTTAAATCACCCATTAGCCATGAAAACCCACTGGCCAACCTGGGCAAGTCATATTCCCTCACCCATAGAGGATGGCAATGGCAAACTTCTTCTGAATAAATGAAGCCAAGAAAATGCTATGATAAGGTTGGCATAGACAGTTGAAGACACATAACAACAGGTATTCCTCCTAATGATTTTTTTTTCTCTTTGTAGGGTAGAAATTTGGTGACTCGGGAGCTTGGTTTCTTTCCAAGTGATGCTGTAAAACCTTGCCCATGTGTAAGTAGAACTATGCAGTTGTATTTGTTAGTGTATTTTTTTCTCAAAAAACAGCAGTGAGCCTGCCTGATTCATGCCAAGTTTTTTTAAATTAATCCTGCTGTGTGGGATTTTAATTATTTTTGTAGTGGAAGGGTTTTTTTTTGTCTTTTTTTTTTTTGTGCTTGGATCCTATACTTACTGTTATTTCAGAATCTATCATTGTGATGTTCTTGGTTATTAGATTTAAAATTGGAGGTATGAAGTAAACCTCTGCAAGAGATGGGCTTTCAAATTTAGTAAGTTAAATCATCTAACTGGTTTTCAGTTTCAGTATACTCTAAGTGGATAACAAATGCATTATGTAATCACTTGGCTGTTTTCTTAAGAGTAACACAAGAATGCTCTGGTTCTAATACATTTCCCAGTCACCTTGGCTTACAGAGAGAGATTAGACCACAATAATGGCTCCAGAACTGCATATAAAAACTACAAAAACCATCAAACCAAAGCTCTTAGCCTATTCTGTCATATGTCTGCATGCTTTGACTTCCCTTGACTTCTCCACTTTCTTTCCTGTCAGAGGTGTGCATAGTTTCAGAATATTTTAGAGTGCCAATAAGTAAATCAACTCATGCCCATATAGTTTGGTTTGCAAGCAAATAGCTCACATGATGATAAGTTCATAGAGCCATATAGTTGGACCAGGACTGGAGGAGGCAGTGGCCCCAGTTCTCCAACTTAAGACAAAATTGTTCACCTAACATGTCCCTGCTTCAATTAGGGTTCAGATTTCACAGTGCCAGAGAGAGATTTCAAGATTTTCCTCAGTCTTGATGTAAAAGAAGGCCATGGTACAGTGGCCCCTCCACTTCTACAAGGGTTCAGGGTGCAGGATCCTTAGGAAAATGGAAAAACCATGAATAATTCCCTCCCCCCAAATCTCGCTCCCAATCCTTTTCAGAGCTCGCCCCTCTCCTCCCCTTGCCTTTTGCATGCTGGGGACAGAAGCAAGGGAATGGGAGAGGGGAGCTACAGCAGAGTGTGGGGAAGAAGACTTGCACAACCCTTCTCCCCATTCTCTTGCCTTTTGCCTTAGCACGAGTTCTCAGGGCCAGGGCCAGAGGCAAGGGAATGGGAGAGGTAGCTCCAGAAGGTAGAAGGAAGGTGCATGCAAAACACAAGAGAATGTGTTTTGGAGAGAGCGGGGAAGAAGGCACACATGTGCCTTAAGAATAATCAAATTTGTGAAGGTAAAACCCATGAATGTGGAGGAAATACTGTAATTTGAAACACTGTTGAGTAATGGTCATTTGCTGCATGTTTTTGTATTTGGGGACATTTTTGTGAAAAAAATTTTTTGGCATAAACATTGTTTTGGAAATAAAAAAAGCCCCAATAATTTTGTACAGAAGACAGTGAATTTGGAACAAAGCTTTTGCACAAAAATTATTAGAGTCCCAAAGTGTGCAAAATCATCCATACATGTACAAAATCTCTTTCTTTCCATCTAACCATAGCTTTTCAAAAAACCATACCTTTTTTTCAACTGGTGGAGCACAATGTGACTTGCAAAATAGAGAGAATTGCTATAAAAAGAAATATGGTTAAAATCTCAACAAGTTGAGATTAAAACTGGATTAAACTCATAATCTCATAGTTAAATTCATTATCTTGTCCAATAGGAAGAAAATGTTTGAAATTATTTGCTCTTAAATAAAAGAATAAAATAAGCAAAGATTTACACCCCTGTTTTCTGTTCAGACAGCTAGTTTCCTGTTAGGGGTGTAAACATCTCTCTCAATTTCAGGGTGTTTCTATGAGGCTCACATTTTCTTCCCTGACTCCATGCTAGGTTGTTAGACTTTTTGTTTTCTTAGTGCACTGAAATGTGGACAATTTTAAACACAGTTTTTGCAGCTTCTAGATTTATTTGTGTAGTTTACCAAATTACTCCAATTTCTCCCCATTGACTTAAGTGTGCTTATCTGTGTGAACGTGTGTGTTTTAATTACACTTATTTTATCTATTTGCATTTAAAATAGGCACATTGTTGCTTTTTTGGAAAGGGCCTGTAAGTGTCACAAATGTGTAATTGCTCAAGCAAGGTGTGCATTTTTATTGGGAAAATGTGAGAAATTCTAGTGGGTTGCTCAAACAGAGTAATTAAAGCACTAGGCAGAAGTTAGAACAGTTTACCAGCCTACCATCCGTCCCACCACAGGAAGTCTAGCAGAGAAAAAATTCAAACTTAGTCTTGTACATAAGGCATATACAACTATTTTTTACTCATGAATACTTGTGCCTAATAAACACAAGGTCATCTTTTTGAAGAAAGTAAGGAAATAAAGAGTGCTACATAATTTCAGAAGAATTGGGGCTCTCTCATCTTGGGAGAGCTCTTGGAAGCACATGCTTTGTGGTCAGCAGACAGGGAGGAAGAATGTGAGCAGATGAAACTCAGAGAACAAAGAAAGGTGTTTGTATGATACAGGACGAGCAGGTGTGAACAAACAAACAGGAAGTAACCATAAACATGTTGTTCCTAAACTCCTAGAGAGTAACATGTAACCTAACAATAGTGAACATAAGGCATGCAGAGGTTGCAACCTCCAACAATTTTCTCTCCACAAGTCTCAGAAAATGCAAAAATACATTCTTCAAGACTGGTCAGCTTCAAAGGGCAAAAAACAGTGACCTGCCAAGTTTTTGCTAGGATAATATACAATCCTATCTAATATTAAAAATATGGGTGTTTTTTTTTTAAAAAAAACTTCACAAGTCATCAGTCATAAATATACCCAAGACTTACTTTGCCAGTTGCCTTCATCTCCATTTCTGCTGCCAACAGTGGTGGTAAGGCTGCACTTTCTACTTATGGTTGCTTGTTTGTGGGCTTATCCAACAGTTTAGTGGCTACTCAGCCTGCTACATTGCTACTGCAAAAGGAAAAGGAAAACTAGCAGCTTCTATTTCTCTCCACACCCTATCACAGTTCTTGCATGAACAGGCTTCTTTGTTAGCAGTTGTGGGAAGCGTGGACAACTGAGTGACTATTTAGATCCTGGACTTTTACAATGGTGGGAGAACCATCCCCCCAATATGTTTTAAACTATACCTTTCATAACCTCTCATAGGTGTTTACCACTTCTCAGGTAGACAGTGTTGGCACTTGGGGGGCCACTGAGGCCAGCCTGAGGCAGCTCTAGGATAAACGTATGACCTTTTGCTGTTTTAAAAACACTACAGGCTTGTGAGTTTCTTTCTAAAGTACCTTTCTCTTGTGACAAATAGCAAGAATCCATTTGCACTGCCCAATTACAGCACTATGCCCATTTAATTGTAGTGGTTCCTTCTCATAGAATCCTATTTAGGGCATTTTGAATGCTCAGCCAAAGAGCTGCAGTGCATTACTAAACTACAGATCTCAGAATTCCATAGGATACAGCTATAATTGTGTAGGATGAAAGGGCTACTAGAAATTGATTTGTCACTGGATTAGTGAGGAGGTGGGGGCAGGCCTGCTATTTTTTTTTACAGACTAGAGATGTCAGTTGCTGTCCCAGCCTCTCTATAGCACGCTGTCTCTCCACCTTTTTATACAACCCTGTTTCCCACTCTCACATCCACCACCTCAGTGGAAAAGGAGTAAAATCTCTCTGGCCTTATTCAAAAGGATTTGATAATCTGTGGTAGCATGTTTCTATCAGAGTTAGAACCGAAGAAAAGTACTCTGCTGAGTCAGAAATTATAAAAATAGAATGTAGTCTTTATTAAAATAACACATAGGGAAAAGGTATTGGGTATTATAAGCATATATAAGCAAAATAGAACTTCTAAAATGTCTAGCCAGATTCCTTAGCTTAACTCAGTATTC
Organism: Ctenosaura bakeri; assembly: GCA_948474755.1. NCBI lineage: Eukaryota > Metazoa > Chordata > Lepidosauria > Squamata > Iguanidae > Ctenosaura > Ctenosaura bakeri. The sequence goes on along the minus strand of CAOLHI010004942.1, from coordinate 63,460 downwards.
AGGTACAAAGTTTTCATACCTACTCAGACCCTTGGCTTCCCCTGCTCAAAGTCATAACCCCAAGTCAGGGTCTCACTTTCTGACCCACTCAGAAGTGATTTGGTCTCTCCTCTGCCTCTCACTAGGCCTCTAAGAAAACCAAAACTCTGATCAGCAAAACCATCCCTCCATGTCTCCCTGAAGGAACCTCTTAAAAATACGCAAGTAATTCCCTTATACAGAGCTCCTTCCGAGAAAGCTCAGTCCCTCCTATGTACCGATGGGCTTAGTTCCTTTCTTATCCAGAGCCCCTGTTGCTATGGCCAGCCTGTTTCTCAGGCTTACCACACTCCCAGGCTTCATCATAGTTAGTTAGGGTTAGAAGAACCCTTCTTCTTGTGTTCCTGTAAATTTGGTATAAGGTGCTAAATCTATTTTTAGTCCCAACTAGAGTAAACACTTTGAAATCCATTGGGACTTAGGTAAGTAGTGTTTAACCAGGTACATTTGTTTCAGTGGTTCTTCTCTAGTTGGAATTGGATTTAGTCCATAGTGTTTCAGGGTTACAGTTGACATAAATAACATGCTATGATGGAGGACAAACAACAAATATCATAAGAAGATTTTCAAGTGTGACAAGCACATACTTTTTTATTCAAGTGGAATAAAATGGGTGGATGGGAATTTAAAAGGTCTTTAAAAAAAGTGATAATTATCAATGAATTATTTGGGTTTAGGGTGAAATACGCTCTATTCTTATCAGGGTGAAGTTGGGTTGCATGAATCTGCAGTATGAATAAACATCAATCCTCAGCGTATTAGAGACACATGGTTACTAGAAAGATAAATTGATGCTTCACCAACATTCACCTGGAAGGGCAAAATATAAACATTGTGTTATGACAAACGATAAGAGTTGGAGATACTAAAACATCCATCAACTCTTTGAAGTACCATAACTTACTACTATTATTAAATAACAGCCTTTACAACCGGTCCATATAAAAGTGCCTAGAAACAGCATAAAATACATTTATCACAATGCAAGATGAGTAAATATTGAATGAAAAATGTCTCGAGGCCTGGAATATTTATAGTATACTGTGTTCCCAGATAATAGTGGTAGGCATTTTTCTGTTTGCAGTAGGGAATAGGTCCCAACAAAGATGTTTTCTGGCTTATATTCTCTTCCTCCTACTGTTACTACTTGTTGGCCACTGTAAGAAACTGATACCTGCATTGCTGATTCTCCAAATAGTCTTGTGCGGGTGGTAGCATTCTTGGGAACACAATCATTTCATGTTTTATAGTTTGATCACTACACATACTATGGTAAACTTTGAATTATACAGCTATGCAGCTTTCTTCCTCCTGCCCCCTTGATGTTTGTATGTCTTTGGGGTAGAATCATATAAATCACCTTTTCTTTACAAGGGAACCCCTATAAATATAATTTGTAGTCAGGGATCCCTGAGACTTAACTCCAGATGTAAACATTTAAATTTAGATTTAAATATTCATATATTTATTTATATTCAAATATTTGTTTAAAATTACTCATCAGTTGCTCATCCTTATCCCTTATTCTTCCAGTAGACAATGCAAAGGAGAGGAGGCTTGTTAATGATATGTGGAGTAGCATGATGAGATCCTACAAGTTCCAGGAGAGTAGAATAACCTGTAATTTCCTAAAGGACGGTTATGAATGGGAGGCAGGCCTAAAGAGTAATTTATTTTGTCCTTTCCCCCAGAGCAGCATCTGGAAAAGAAATGCTGTTTCTTTCTGAAAGAGCACTGAGAGAGTAAAGAGGGTAGCTGCTTCTAAAAAGAAGCACCTACTCCCTCTCAATCCTCTCTCGGCGCTCCTTTGGGGAACTGGCATTTCTTTCCCCCAAAGCAGAACCTGGAAGTATGGGTTTCAGTGGTGTTTTTGGAGAAAGCATGAAAGAAATGTCACTTCGCCGTGAAGGAACACCAAGAGAATAGAGAAGGCAGTGTCCTTCTTTTGAAAGCACCTACCTGCTCTACTCTCTTGGTGCTCTTTCTGAGGCAAATGGTGTTTCTCTCATGCTTTCCTCAAAAGGAGCGCTGAGACCTTCACCACTTTGCTTCCAAGCAACCCCAAGAGTATTGGAGTTTCCTTCTATTCTTGTGGCTGCTTGGAAGCGAAACTCCATCACACTCCCTGGCCCTGGGCTCAGGCAGTGTTGCCATGCTCAGCACAGAAGACCTGGGCTGGCCATCTTCCCTCATCTTCTGGGCTGTCCTCTCACCTTCCCGGCTCTCTGGTGTACTCTCTGGCATACCTGCAGAATAGCACCCAGGGCCTTCAGCACAGGATGAGGTGTCTACCAGCCTATCATCGCTGCTGCCGCCATCGTCATCTTTTCTGCCTTTGAGGAATCCAGGACATGCTGTATCAATTGCTCACAACTGGCTGGGACTTCTTTTAATCCCTTATATCTGGGATTTCCCTGTTTTCTGGGATGAATGGCAACCCTACGTGGACCCTGTGTGAGGTTTCCATGAACTCCCAGTGCTTTACAGACCCCAGGTTAAGAACAACTAATATAGATGCTTGGTCACAGAAGGACCAGATTCCATAGAGTGGTTTATTAACATAAGGCTGTCAGGTGGGGAGTAAGCGAGCGGAAAGCTAAAATAATCTAAGGGATGCCTTTGGAAGTGTCTCTCCTTTACCTGTGCACACTATTTAATTTCCGGGAGGAGAAGGTGTTGTAGAAGAACTGCCATTGAGGACTCAGTAAACAAACGAAATAATATTCGCATCTTGTCCTTATATACTTGCAATCAAGGTTCTCAGTGTTACAAATACATAGGTGCACTGTTAAAATATTATAAAATAATTATTCAAATTAAAGTTAACAGTTCTGTGCCAGCTGTTGTGAAACAGCTCAAAAATAGAGGCAATAAACAATAAGAGTTTGGCAAAACAGACACTATAAGTATCCTGCAGCCCAGGCTTAGCAGTTCATTAGGTCTGATGAGACAGTATGAAGGAAGGCGCAGGGTGTCAGTGTTGTGCCTCCTGTTTACGATATACACCTGATGCAAGGCATCACAGTTGACCTGAGATCACTTGCCTGTGCTATATCAGAGGAGTGGGTTATGTCAGAGATGAAGTGGCTTTGTCTGTCAGAGGACTAAATTGTTCTCTCAGTGACATCTTCCATGTATTTATTGTTGTTATGTGCCTTCAAGTTGACTCTTATTAATAGCAATCCTATCATAGGAATTTCTTAGCAAGATTCTATTTGGCAAGGTTTGCCATTGCCTTTCCCTTTAGTCTAAAAGAGAGAATGTGACTTGTGCAACATCATTCAGTGGGTTTTCCTGGCTGAGCAAGGATTTAAAGCCTACTCTTCCAGAGTCCTAATCAAACACTCTGACCACAACATCACAGTGGCTCCTCTTCCATATATGCAGTCCCCTCTCTCAGCTAGCTAGATAGACAGAGAGACAGATGGATTTGAAGATAATTAACACTAGCTGTTAAATACTAGGTACTATGTCAGACAAATGAGAGGGATTCTTCTTGAACAGATCCCCTTTTCAAGTTAAGGTACATTTACATTTTCATTCCAGACATCATCAGATCCAGCCTACCTTTTCCAAGCAAGGAGTTTTGTGACATGGTGTGCTGCTCTGCCCCTCAACTAATACAGTGGATCCAGAACTATGGTTGAAAGCTTAGGAGATCTGGTTTCTGCCAGTGCCTGAGTATGGTGGGATTTTGTGGGTAGGGAAACATAATGTAGACTGTAATGGGGTCGTTTCTTGTTAAAGGTACCAAAAGACCCCTCCACCCTTTTCATAGTGAAGTAGACTAATATGGTTACCTCTTTGAAAATTAAACCCATGTTGCACTGAAACTGATTGAAGAGAAAGGAGTTTCATTTTCTCTGCATTGAGTTGCTGCTGCTGCTGCTGATGGCATGAGCTCTTAATTTGCAAAGGTCATTGGTGAACTTTGCCTAGAGCTACCATATGTCCTCCTTTACTCAGGCATGTCTCCTTTTTCAGAACCAAAATTTTTGTCCAAGAAGATTTTAAAATGGTAGAATGTTGAACATTTAAAATGTTTGCTGCTACTTGACTTCTGCCCACCAGTATCACCTCCTCATTGCCATCTCACTGGCTCATTTGAGAGCTCTGCTATGAGAAAGGACAGAGGCTGGTCCAGTAGAGTGCTCAGTGAAAGAGAGACAGTAATAAAGGAGACAGACCTGGAGAGGAAGGCAAGCTAAGCCATTTCTGCACCAGACTGTTATAGTACTATTAGTCCCCTTTCAACATCCTATGGAATCCTGGGGTTTTTAATTTAGGGAGGGACCTTTGAAATGGCCCTAGCTGCGTGAGGCAGCTGAGGGAAGGGGGAAAGGGAAGACAAAAATATTATTCAAATACAACAAAGATTAGGAATATTAGAAATTACCCCAGTTTATATAGTAGGGGTATTTAAAGTGAAAGTCATCATAGAGATTGGTGGGTTGAAGTTGTCAATAGTTTTGTTTTTGCTTTTCAAGTAGTAGTTTTGCTTTTCATTATATGGTAACCCTAACTTGACCTGTATTTCTTACATGGTTAGGCAGAAACTGGGAACTCACAAGAGATTTGCGACTTCAGCTGTAAATGGTGTCTTAATTCATCTTAAGGCTCTCTTCCCTAGAGTGAGGCAAAATTTACTCATATTTTCCCCACCCCACTTGACTTCATTACCTGTCACCTGAATGTGTGCAGAGGAAAAGAGTATATCAGTAAGGCTTTCTGAGACAAAAAGAATAATGAGATGGTGTGCTTCTTTTTTTCAATAACTTTGGTCTTCTGTAAGATATAATTCTTGTTTTGTTGACTACTGCTCTGGATGGCAGTATAAATTTGAAGAGAGTAGTGTTTTATGAGCTGTAATGAAGTTAGTGGACAAATCTGTTACTATTTCTAGTTTATGCAGATTTCAACAGTATATATTTAAAATATATTGTTGTACAGTGTCACCTGTTACATGATTTAATTAGTAGTTTTGCAGATTGAAATATCGTACATGAGTTCACACAACTATTTTATTCATTCATTTGATATGTGTAGACTAATAAGATTTCATGTTTATGTGTTTGTGAATGCCTGTCTAGTCCAACACTATTTGTCTGGCAAATTAGATTTCTAAACACTTAAGTGTAATATGCTTTTTTATTTCTTTGTTTGTTTTTTTCTTAGGTTCCTAAACCTGTGGACTATTCATCCCAACCATGGCAAGTAGTTCCAAACTTCATGTGTTTTGATTGGACCTTAAGTAGGTAGTCTGAGAGAAAAACTGGTATTAATAACAGTGTAGTTTGTCTGGATTCCAGCTTTCCAAACTTCGACAGAAGGCATTTTGTTGTAGTAACAGAATATATACATTGCCTAACAGTTTTTGTTTATAAGTTATCCATACTGTTTGGTTTAGACCATTTCTCCTGCCCCCTCCCAGTTTATATATACACAAAGACACTCTGTCCTTGTGGATTAGTAAGAATATATAGTAAGAGACAGCAAAAAGTTTGATGCTTAAAACCAAATCTGAAAAATGAGACAGTCAGGCCATTGGTGCTCACACTTGTCCATCCCATCAGACCTATAATCACCAGCCACTTCCTTGCTTTGGGAACTCCAGAATGGACCCTATCTAGTACGTCTCTTGATCTCAGTTTGTGGGTGAAGGAAGAAGAGAATCCTGTCATGTATCTCAGCTCAAGTACTTGTGCAAATGAAAGAATCACATTTCCACATATCTCCTGTTCTAATTTTGTTTTTAATAATTAGGGGGGTAGAAGGGTTGGTGGGTGGGGAGGATGGGGTACATTTTAATGTTTTAATGTATTTATATATTTTTGTAATGCCGCCTCGATCCACTGGGAGAGGCGGGATAAAAATAAATTTTATTATTATTATTATTATTGAATGTCCTAGTTTTTCAGGAGGAAGAGATGTGGAACATAAAGTTTGCATGCAGAAAACCCTGGGCAAAACCTGAAAAGTTATTTTTTAACCATAAAATATAACATTTGAAAAGAAATCTGTTCTCTTTACTTCTTGCAACATTGAAGATACATTATTTGTTGCACTGCTGGTCACTTTTCAAAAAAAACACACTGTGTAAGAGAATGTCATAGCACCTGGAAAATTCTTATCAAAGTACTCCTAAAAATACCTTAATATGCCCTTTCAAAATAAATTTGGAAAGCCACTAAAATGTTACTTCTTACACCAAGAAAGAAACTTTGTTCTTACTTGTTATGTTACTTTTGGAATGTACCTTTTGTGTTACATTTCTTTCTACATAAAAATGTACAAGGGGCATTGTGGGTTTTTTAAAAAAATAACTCAATGCATTACTTTTTAGTTACTGTGTTTTACACAAAAATATTTTAAAAATTGCAACATCGTAGGAATAACCTGTAAACATTACTCAGCACACTGAAGAAGTTTAATGGCATCACCAGACATTATTTGTAAAAGAAGAGAAATTCATATTGTCTCATTATCCCACAAAATTATGTGTTAATTCCAGTCTCTGGGTGTGGATTGGTTGGCTTCAGAGCACTATTTGAGAGCTTCTTTAGCTCACGTCCTCAGGGTCCATTTTGAAGGACAGTGTTGTTAATGAGAGGCTCACTTTGTTGTAGGTATGCAGGAACAATGGAAAGGTTGCAAGCAGAAGCTGAACTTATTAACCGGGTAAATAGCACTTATTTAGTGCGTTGTCGGACAAAAGAATCAGGAGAATATGCTATTAGCATTAAGTAAGTAGAGTGCATTTTTCTTTCTTTCTTTCTTTCTTTCTTTCTTTCTTTCTTTCTTTTTTTTGCTGGAAATACATTTCTTTATGCCTTTATTGCTGCAATTGATGTGTGACCATTTTATAATCATTATGATAAATTCTGATTGTCAGTTTCATTTAGCTACATCTTACTTACATTTCCATAAATTATATATCCATCTGTAAAATGTTTATGAAAATCTAGGTGATTCGATAAATGTTTTAAAATCTAGATGGCTTGATAGGACAACTTGCTCAATGGAAGATAGGCATGAACAGGGGTTGGAGGGGCATTTTTAGCACGTCTTCAACCTGTGTGGGGCTGCACTGCTGTCATTTGGGGAGGGGCAAAATAGAATTCTGGTCATTTCCAGTCACCATCTTACATAATTTTAGCTGTTTCAAGGTGGGCATTCAGGCAAAACTGTGCTCCCTAGAAACAATTTTGGCTGAGAAATGTTGGCTTTTTAAAAAGTCTCTGAAGGGTTAGGGGCTCCATTGGACACCCCCCCGCTAAGGGCTACACATGGCCTATGGGCCACATTAATGCAGGCCACCCTGTATTAAGATCCAATGCAAGAGGAAGCATTACACTGAAGCATTCTATGATGCATACATAATACATGGCTTAAAGGTTTAGAATGCCCTGGAGCAGGAGGAGTGATCACTAATTCTAGGAGAAGAGACTACAGTACAACCCCCATATCCACGGATTTATAATCTGTGGATTCAGTTATCTGCGGTTGAAAACAGTGAGTAGCACGGATTTGTGCTGCCCGCTGTCTTCCCTTCTCCAGCGACAGGCCCAGGACCCGATCCCCATGGTGCCTGGCGGGAAAACAGCGGGCAGCATGGAATCGTGCTGCCTGCTGTTTTTCCACCTCCAGCCGCAGGCCCAGGGCCTGATCCCTGTGGCAGCCAGTGGGAAAACAGCGGGCAGCACAGGATCACGCTGCCCACTGTTTTCCTGCCTCCAGCTGCAAGCCCAGGGCCCGATTGCCATGGCGTTTGGTACTATCTGCGGATTCCTATATCCGCAGGCCCCCCGGAACCATCCCCCGTGAATACGGGGGTTGTATTGTACTCACAGATTAAAAAAAACAAACACACTAAAATTGATTATTGCTGCATTGAAGGAGTTGCTGCATTGGCAGAGAAGCTTTGGGATTCAGCTAAACTGGGAATCTCTATATGCATTGGGATGCTGCATATCCTTTAACTTCTGTCTTGAAGCCAACCATACTCACTCCCTTTCAGGCATCGTCTTTTCTCCAAGTCATCACTTCACTGGGGAAGGTATACTTAATGGCTCCTCTGACTTGGGGCACAAATGACTTTATGCTAGTTAGCATAAGGTGATTTAATGCTCCATTTGCATTTTAACTAGGATATGTTCAGAACTGGTTTGACTACCAACTGAAGTTAGACAACAGAATATATTCTCTTCTCTTAAATTGCATGTGTTAAGTAGAAAGAACTGTAAAGAATTTTTTTTTTTAAAAAAACTTTGTTGATCTGTTTTGTCAAAGTGAATATGAACGCCATCATTATTATGGGATCCCATAATTGCATCTTGCTGGGAGGGCTTTTCTAAAATCTGAATTAAGACTGTGTTTGAAGCCAGACCTTAATAAATGTGTTTTGTTAATTAGGTGTCAACAGTGTATTGGCAAGGATCTATATTTTGTCTTAAGAATTTATTCATCTGGTGGTGGGCCATGCCCTCAAGTAACTATTGATCTTTGCTGATTAAAAACACATTTATATTCATAAGTTATTCGTTGCCCATAGGTACAATAATGAAGTGAAGCACATCAGGATTTTCACACGAGAATGCTTTTTTCACATTGCAGAAAACAGGAAATTTAGAAGTTTAATGGTAAGCATGTTTTTATTTTCCCATCTCCCCTCGCCCTTGAGATCTCATTTAACTTGATCTAGTTTAGTCTCACCTTATAGAAGGATGATTCATTGGTTCTATAGGAAAAAATATAATAGAAGAATGATGCTGTAGCAGTCTATATTTCTTATCAGTGTTATGCACAAGAACATAAGAAGAGTGTTGTTGGAAGAGTCCAAACAACCGACTAGACCTGTAACTGTTCATACAGGGGGCAACCAGCAGAGGGTGGCTGGGGAACACAGGCAGTGTTAGTGGTGTTGATGGAAATCCTGATTCATCTAAAGATTGGGGAAATTGCTATTTTGGGGACACCTAAATTGATTTCTTGGAGCCATACTGACAGCAGGATTCTGGGAGTTGTCATCCAGAAAATTTTAACAGTTTCCAGGCTTTATCTACATCCAAGTCATGTCCATAGCCATCTCATCCAGGTTGGCTGCTATCACCATCTAATCCCATGTCAAAGTGGTTTGAGGATATGTAACCTTTGAACAGATTGTTTGTATTCACAATTGTAAGAATAATTAAAGTGATGAACCTGTCTCCCAACTAGGTCACAACTAGGACAAATAGTAGGATAAAATAGCAATAGAGTTGTCAGAAGGAAAAAAAAAAAAAGGGAAACACCTGAAAAAACATCCCACAACTTAAGGGTAGTGGTACACAAATAAACCACATATAAACCCTTTGTGATGGGTAGGCAACTATGGAAGTCTAGGAGGTTGCATTGGTTCTCCCAGAGATCTTGGAAGGCTGCCCTCCCCACTGTATCTGCTCTCACAAAAAAATCTCTCTCGCCTTTTTTTTCTATCAAACAACTTCTAGAAGACTTGGAACATGTTTTAGGATCCTTTCTGACCCTAGAGGGCATTTTGAGGTGAATTGTATTTTGAAAAATTTCACAGACATTTGTTTTGACCCCTGAGGTAATCCAAGGGGGTTCCAAACACAAAAATGTCCACGGGCCACACTTTGTCCACCTCTGCTTTATAACAACACACTTGAGTGTCAGTAGTCAGTACGCCCAACTTTGTGTTAGAGGATGGATTTATTTATTTGTTTATCAATCATATGGCTGATAATCCTCCAAAATGAGTCACCTTCAAACATGTTAGGAATGGATCATATAGTCTTTCTTCATGCTGCTTGTTTTTCTTTTTCCTAGCTTTAGTGTTGAAAATAAACTCTCATGTTGACTTTGTTCTTAAACAGTGTTTGGTTATAATGACGATGACGCACGTGAACACATAGTCATGGATGTCTAGAGGTTCTGTCCAGATACATTCATAGATATTTCACATGTTTGTTTTCAGATGTTATAGCCCTGTGTAGGCATTAGATGTGAGAAACAGAAAGGGAAGGGATGAATTGCTCTTTTTTGCTCTGTTTCTAGATCTGCTGGTAGGGACTCTGTTTAGTTATTATTTTATAAAGATATGAATGTGAGGATTTTCAGACTGTGCAAGAAGTGCAAATGAGTCATGCTTCCTTTTGCCAAGCTGCTTTGGTACTGCTGGAAACGAGGATTTAGAAATTTGACAACAGTTGCCAAAGTTTCCTGTTTACCATGAAAGTTATTGCTCGGAAGTGGTCCTGAGTCATAGTGATCATTGAGAGCTTGGCCTTTAGTCTAGTCCAGCTAGGCAGTTCTTGTGTTTTATAAATAACAATATTTGGGCTGAAGATTAGTCTGTCTAATTGATTTTGGTTTTATAAACTTTAGTATGGCTGAATAGCATACTGGATGAATTGTTGATGAGATAGAACTTTACAGTAAACAAACAAGCAGGCTATGTTTTCATTTTATAAAGCAAAATGCAGTGGCTTGAAAGAGCAGAATAATTAGATGTTATGCTTTTACTTTGATCTTTGTACCTATTCCTTAACTTCTAGAATGAGGTGACTCCTTAAGGATTTGTTTAGAGTTACACAATCAAGATTCAAAGAAAATAGATAGCATGCTCTGTCTCCCTGTAAAAGGAATTTCATGGTTTTATGAAATCAGTATCTTGCATCCTTTTCTGCCTCTTAATCTTTCTGGCATCAATACTCACCATGCTGCTATGTTCATGACCACATTCTGGAGTGCTTGTTTTGTTGTGCCAGGCGGTGTTTATCTCCTGAATACCATTTTACAAGTAAAAGAATGAGGAATTGAAAGAAGTTTCCAAAGATGAAGTTGTCCCTTAATAAATGTAAGTTGTGATGAAGGGCTCCCTTGATTCCATTGCCATTTTGCTGCTGTGTTTTATGTTGTGGAATCAGACAGAGTATTTGATTTCTTCTATAATTCAGAGGAAGAGTCCCCCTCCACCAAATCAAGCATCTTTCTTAACCAGTTGTCCTGAAAAGCACTTGCCAAGGCCGTCATGATGACTGCCCCTCCTTTTTTGACTAATGTCCATTTTGTTATTTCTAACTCAAGTGAAGGTTGAATAACATAACATGATAACATGAAGACCAGACAGGCTTTAGAGTTTCTTCAGATAATGTTCCATATGGATATCCAAATTCTAGAAAGCTGAAGCCAAAGTTGGATTGAGGGTGGGGCCACTTATCTTACCCTTGGTCACTGGAACCTGAAGGGATTCCTAAGCTTAAAAACCCAGGACAGAACACACAGAGCTGAATTGGGTTTCCTTCTTTTTGAAATGCTCACAACATCAAATACTTAGGTGTTCTAACATCTCAAATTGTTACCAGAATGTGGAGAGGCTAAGAATAAAATAAAAATAAAATGGAAAGAGTAAGTGAAGAAAAGGAGTATGCAAGGCCAGACTGTTTTTCTCTCCCTCCTTCCCTCCCTCCTTTGAAGGACTTCCAAGAAGAGACTATCCATTTACAACCTTAGAAAAGCCAGTCTGAAATTATAATAATTGTTTGGGAGATCATTTCTTATCATTTGAAGTTCAATGGTATTATTGCAGTGGGTACAATAGCCATTATTAAGCAAATATTGAATCTGTTTTATGGCCTGAGCCTCTGTATGTTTACTCATGAGTAAGACTTTCTGAGTATCTTGGACTTGTGGTTTGAGGACAAAGTAGAGCTCTCTAACAGAGAATTCTAAATATCTTATGGAACGACAGATCTCAGGATACCATAGGACAGGGATGTGGTAGTTGAACAGGGCACCAAAGACTGATTTTGTTTTTCAAGAGCTGTAAATGAAAAATTTTACATGTCAAAAATCTACTTTTATCCTGAGTCTTGAATAGGAAATAAACCTCAGAATATAGCTTTTCTAAGCCTTATGTTGTTCTTCTTGTGTCCCTAAGGTGAACCTATCACAGGATTTTCTTGGCAAGATTTGTTCAGAGGGGGTTTGCCATTTCCTTCCTCTGAGACTGAGAGTGTGACTTGTGTAAGGTCACCCGGTAGATTTTTGCAGCCAAGGGGGAATTCAGACTCTGGTCTCCAGAGTCCTAGTCCAATGCTACAAGACCCTGGTTTTCATTCTCAAGTATGTCTTCTGCTAAATCAGAAATGTATAACAGCTGTTTCTTAGCTGTCAGTAGTGGGGGGAAACTGACACATGAACTATTAGGTAGATTCAGAAAATGATAGAATCCTCACAGCCACCTGACAATATTATAAAATTTTATAATGTAACGTGCTGCGGAGAATTTTTCTCATTTTCTGTACTAGAACTGTTCGTCATCCAGTGAGGCTGAATGGTAGGAGAGGACAAAAGGAAGTATTTCTTCATACAATGCCTATGGACTCAACTTGAACAAGAAGTGGAATTCACTGCTGCAAGCTATTTTAGTGCCCTATAATTTTGGTGGATTAAAAGGGAATTTGTGAAAGTCGTGTTAGGTTAGGATCATGAAAGGCTTCTGGTCAGGATAATTCTGCATCGTCCCTAGCAGAAGAAGCGGTATAAACAGCTTTAAAGATGGCAGCTATAGCTGCAGTCATATCCTGCTAATGGGCTTCCCATTCAGAACTGGTTGACTGTTGTGGGAACAGTATGATAGACTAGATCAACATTTGGCCTGCTATAGAAGGGCTTTTCTTGTGTTCCTATGATCTTAACATTTTTATTGGATCAGTAATTGGGTTTCCAGCTTGCCCTTCCTCCAAGTTGATCAGAGTTTTTTTTCCCTGCTACCCTGCAGCAATGCTGTGAGGCTCAAGGTCACCTAGTCAGTTCTACCTTCAGTTAACTATGAATCGAAACCCAGATGTGCCTGATCTTAATCAGATGCACTAAACATTCACCCACATTGACTCTTAAAGGAGAATTTAGGATCTGTATTTAGGAATGTGTTGCTTTCATTTCTTGGGAAGTGCCCATGTGTGCTCCTGGAAGTTGCAACAGGGTCTGCCTTTGCATGAGACTGTAGTGGTTAGAAATGTTAATAAGTATATCTGTCATGGGGAGAAGACATATGGACTAAGATTATCTTTGTCTGACTGAAGGTGTGAGTGTATTGATTCTCTGACAGCCATTTTCTGACACTTGAGTTCTGTCATCACATTTTATTTTACATGCATCTTCTGACATAGATGTGGTTCTTGAAAGTACATGGTTACATCTTCCATAGCAGGGGAAACTGCTGTGACTTGCTCTTAATGTCATCTGATTAAATACAAAGAGCTTCTTATCTCTGCTTGTCCACTTGGAGAGCCAACCACTGTTGTGGGCAAGGGACAGGCTGTTATCTGATGCTTCTGTACCTAGAAGTAATCTTGTAAGCAAACATGATATTTCTCCACTTAAAACAAACAAAAAAGGGAAGTGGAGAGAGGGGATGCCTTGCTCTTCTAGGGACATAGGAAAGATATGAATTGTGTCACTGAAAGAAGCAAATAATTGTTTAACTTCTTTTGTCACATAAATTTGCTGTTTTGTGTTTGTAAATCAGGAGTTGATAGCAGGTATCAGACACATGTCAGGGTTGGCAGGATTTGGCTCCTCTGAGCATGAGCAGAGTGCTATCTGTGAAGCAAGGCTTTGCCGCAGAAGAGAGTCCCAATGAAGCAGAAAAAATCCCAGAGGCTCATTAGTTAGGCTCAGAGTACTGATTTATTGACGCACTCTAAGATAAGACTTAGCAAAAATATGCTTGCTTGCCAACAATTAGACAAGGAAGTAAAAACAGAAGATAACGGAGGGAAATCGGGCAGCATCTCCCCTTGCAGACAGTATACTGCCAATGGCGTGGCAGGTCCAGCTAGGGCAGCTAACTGGCGCCTGGTCAAGGCAAACACCAGCCTTTTTATGCTACCTTGTCACCCTGAAACTAGTGGGGTGACCCAATCAGTGCTCTGGTGTGTGGCCTTCTCTAATACACAAGGCACAGCCATAACAATCCTGCTGTCCTTGCACCTGGCTGTCTGGCCACACCGCCTTTTCCCTCTGCCATCCACTCAGAGAAAACTTTTGCCTGCCCAACAACAACCTTGACAACACATGCACACATACACCGGTGTGAACTCTGACATTCGTTACTCTGCCATCAGTAGGAAAAACAGAATGGCATATTTTGGAAATTAAGGTAAAACATGAACAATGTTGTGATTGCTTCAGTAGTTGAAGCAGCAGCAGCAGAAACGGTAGTAGTGAAAGGTTTGTCACATTGATGGGGTGTTTCTAGATCATGTGCTCATGTATCATGGAAGATCAACATTTTAGAGGTGTGTGGAATGAGTTGTGAACTAAACTAAACAATTTTAGGTTAACTCCAGGAAGTTTGTTGATCATGTGCTTGACTCTCTATTCAGTAGAACTTAAGTGTTTAGATCTGATTGGAATGTGGTTGTAGGTAGAAATCACTAGTTTATGTTTATGGCTTGAAGTGAGGCATGAAGCAATTTTCGTTTAAAACAATTTGTAATGTGAGTGTAAAAACAACAAGCAGTTTTGTGCCACGTTAAAGACTAACAACTTTATTATGGTGTAAGCTTTCATGGATACAGCCCACTTCATCGAATGCATGCAATTATATCCTCAATTGAGAAATTTATTTAGACATCTTTACAGGGCAGGGAGGAGGTAAACAGTGAGGTGAAAAGAAAGTGAAATGCAGAAAGCACAGCTAATGGTAATTACCTTAACACTGGCCATTCCTAAATTAGTTGTTTTGGTTTCTGCTTCCTTTTCTGTGCCAAGTTAACAGGGCTACTTCTCAACATAATGTGAATGTATAAAGCAATAACTATCACTTTAAAAAAAGATAATGCATTCAGGTATTAGCATATGAGAGGCTCAAAGATGATTAGAAGCTTCTGTAAGTTTAATTTGGAACTGGCTCATTACTTCTGGACTTCGTTGGTGGGGAATGTTAGGGCTCAAAAAACCCTAATCTGTTCTCCTTGTATGTGCAGAGTGTATGCATGTTGTTGCCCCTAGAAGATTCAAACCCCTCAAACAGCAACAAGAAGTGGGAGAAGGATTTTGATCAGGAAGGAGGACAACAACTTAGGATGGATGAAAGAGTCTATTTCCATGTTTGTTTTGCATGTGTTTGTTCATAAGTCTGTTCTGTTTCTGCATTAATACTTGGTTTTAAATCCACATGAAAATTTGCATTTAAATAAGTATTTTAATACCTATTTCCTCTTAAGATATGTATTTCTAAACATATTTTTATTTCAAAAGACTGATTTTTAAATGCATTTTAAGCTGATAGTGTTGTTGGAAGATTCTCTTTGAAAGCCACTAGATAACTAAGTTCAAATCCACCTGCTAATTAAGGATGTGCAGTTGAGGTAAATTCACAAAGATCAAATTCTCAGGCATACCTAACAGCAAAAGTGACTTTGCTCTCCTAACAGCAAAAGCACGGAATATTTGAAATAAACAATTAGAGGAATTGATGCCAGTATTTGCCTGATGGAAGGATACTTGGTCTGGGGGGTCTGAGCATATAAACATAATTTTCAGCTGAAACTTAATTGAGATCCAGGGCTGGAATTCTTGTTACCCTTTTGATGGACTTTGTTGGACTTCAAGTCCCAGCAGTCCTAGTCAGGTTAGCCAGTGGTGATGAATGCTGTGAATAACATTTGGAAAGTTGTGTATTGTTCACATCAATATGTAACATTAAATAATCTTTCCACTTGCACTGTAAAGCAGCTGGCTGGGAACACCAAGTTTGTTACGTGAAGACTGTGGAAAATGGAGGTTCATAGTTATCTATAGGCAAACATTCAAAGTACGTTAAATTTTTGTATAATGAGCAAATACTTCAATGTTATTTCTCTGTTTAAGATCTTGTTCCCAGTGTAGTTGCTACTGTTTTCATGTGTGCTGGTACATGTAAGTTGAGGTCCACCACCATTTTTGATAGGGTGTGTGGTCCTTGTTCCTGCTGAATTTACTAGGAAAAGAAAGCACAATTTGCTCTAAAACAGGTGGGCAAAGTTTGACCCCATGGGCCACATGTAGAGCCCAGTTCAAGCTCCAACAATCTCCACTATTTATTTTCTTATCTTTCTTTTGATTTTCAAAGGTCCTTGGAAAAGGCCTCTCATGCTGGTCACTTCTGGTTTCCACTTCTAGGAAAATCACCCACCCAGACATCAAATAGTTTGGGGAGGAAATCATGGTAACATTGTCCTTGTGCTCCCTAGAGGATGTGATGGATCTTTTTGAGTTAAAAATATTGGGACAATTCTAAGACATCTTGGAGGAGGCATATAGGTCTCCCAACTTCTGGAATTTCCCCAGCTTGAAAAGTAAAGGAATGACTTGCAGTGACAATCTCACTGTGGAAAGAGTGGACAGTCCAAAGACTCAAACTTCTTACAGATAACAGATGACGTAACAGGACTCATGCCCCTGTGAAGAGTGGTTCACATGATTGAACACTTTCTTGTGCATAGCTGAAGAATATTTTAGCCTTGTCTCTATATATTTTCAAGATAATATTTTTTCCATGATAAAAATGATCCAGTATAAACTTAGGCATACTCTGTCTTTGTGAGATCTAAGTCAGTCTTATATGTGCAGATGTCCTTAAGACTTCATTTGTGAGTATATGAAGATGCAGTGCCATCTGAGTGTGATTGAAACACACATTCTTCATTCATTCTTCATGCAGATGAGCTTATTCTCTTGTGGTGTGAGATAGCTTCTTTCATTAATCATGTAACTGTCAGCAACTACCTCTTCAATAATGATCACAAGAAATTCCACTATTGTTCTAGTAGTATGTTGTTGTATCCAACGGAATGAATGCATCTTTAACACAGCTGCATTCTGCCTCCATGACCAAACAATGCAGGAAGAAAGTACACATTAAATTTATAATCTTTTTTCTCTATATCTTCTGCAAGGAACTTGTGGAGTATTATAAACATCATTCCCTCAAAGAAGGCTTCAGAAGTTTGGATACAACTCTCCAGTACCCATACAAGGAATGTGAAAATTTGATGGACCAAAGGAGTAACAGAGCAAGTAGTAACAGTGAGTATAACCATTTGATATCATTCTAATAACAAGAGAACAGCAATAGGTTAAAAACATCTCCCATTTTGCATTTTTGACATATAACCAATTAATATGATAATGCATTTAGCTAGATTTTTTTTTTCTGCAGCTAAGCAGAATCAAGATATGCTGACAGGTTTATGAACAGGTCTAGTTAGACTTCCTGACTGCCTGTCCTTAAATCAAATTGTCGCTCAAACATCTATTAAAAATGTAAGTGAGCGATTGATTTGTAAACAGACATTTTGCATTGGCTGTGCTGTTTTTAGCTACATGAATTAATAAACATGTAATTCTAATCTTGCATTTCGCATTTAAATGAATTATTTGTATGATTTAAAACCACAGACACTAAAGCGGAATTGATATGAAGAAGCTTAGGTTCATAGTAATCTTCTTTATAATGCTGCTTGTTGGGATTTCTAAGTAGAAATTTTTTGTGGGTTCAGCTAGTGTATTCAGCAGAAGACTTTGGTATGGGAAGTTGAATCATCACCAAATGTGTCAAAAGAAAGTCAGGTAGAAAGGTCTTGTTTGAGAGAAGAGAGAAGGAGGGAGGAGTACAACCAACATATCAATAGACAGGAAAGGAGCTGGGGAAGGATTAAGCTTTCCTATCTGACAAGTGCTTCTCTCCAAATCACACTTTTCTGAACACTGTTTAGATGTTCAGAATCCCTAATCCCCAGCAGATTTTTAAATGTGCAGTGGATAATTAGTCTGAGTATGATTAATTTGGATGGACCCCAAAACACACACACCAACTCTTTCTTACACTTTACTCTTCCATTGAAATGATTAATAAACTGCCATCATCTTAACTAAGAGGTGGGAAAAATGCAGGAATAATAGGGCTAAATTTAACCTTGCACTAGTGATTGCAACAGAACTACCATCCTTTGTCCCCTGCAGCCATCTATGCCACCTGAAAACTGTAATAACTAGGAGAAACTGAGAGAGGATGTCCCAGTTACTCATGGCTCTGATGTTGACCAGTCCATCATTATTCTCTTATTTTTAGTGTTTCACCACTTCAGTTCTTCAATGTTTCTCATTTAGAAATTCAGATCTGTGGGAGAACATTTTGATACTCTCACCTGTGAAGCTCAAACCAGCCTGTTCTTTCATCATTGAGATGTGAATGTAATATTTGTGTTGGCCAGACCGCCAGTTTGCATTACGTTTCAGCACTCTCCTCCATATTATCGAGGATCAGATGGCATAAACAGCAAGAGAAAGGCTCAGATCTCAGTCCTCACCTATGAGCACACTCTTAGATTGTACTTGTCTACAGAAGAGAGAAATCCCATTGAATTAATGCTTAATAAACCTTACTTTTTTAAAATAAAAAAGTCCTTTCCTATCTTATTCTCCACTCCTTCTGTTTCCTTTTTCACCGTCTTAACTGCTTTGCTGTAGACTTATTTGAGTTTTTGCCGTTCTGCTTCCCATTCCTCTGATGCTTCCATTTTCAGTTAATGTCCATGAATTTCTCTTCCCATGCTCGTCCTACTCAGCCTTTACAATTTGCCTCTTCTTTCTCTTGTATCACTTTGCTTCATAGGTAAATTATACTGCTTTCTGGGATTGTCTGGTATTTTATTTTCCTTCTAATCATTCTTAGGTAGAAGCAGACACAAATGTCATCCACACATCTATCTTAGAGCAGTAAATACAGCTGATGTTAACCATCATGTTTTATGGCTTTGCAGAGGCACTGCAAACAAATATGTGCACTGGTGCAGCAAACTTCTGGCTGTTAAATAGTTTGGCTGCAGACACTGGAACACCAATCAGGACTTTCCTCTTTTCTCTCCCTCCCTACTTCCCAACAACAACATTGTAAACTACAATGTTATGGGTAATAGGAATGAATTACTTTCAAAAAGCTCTGCTGGTTTATTTACTTCTCTCTACAATTTGAATGGAATTAATGCCCAGTTCTGATTACATGCTACCTTTAATCCATAACGTTAGGTACTGGGTTGCTTCCGTCTTTACACTTTACTGTAATAATGCATAATCTGAAAGGTTCCAGTATTTTATTTAATTAGTGTGCTGTATAAAAAGCTATTTTAAATGATTTCTAAAAGGATTTCAAAGAAGAAATTGTTTACCATTCTTATGCACATTCATATGGTTGGTTATTTAAACACTTGCTAACTGGAAGAATCTTCTCTTTTTTTTGTCTTTAGAGAAGTTCTGTTGACTTGTCCTTGTAATGTCCTGCTTTACCCATTTTTGATAAGATTTCCTAAAGTTAAAGAAAATGGGATCCAGAGGAAATTTTAGGAAGCCTTAGTGAAATGTATTTCAGGGTAAAATAGTTTATAGAGCACAACTGTAATAATTAATGGATGGATACTTCTATGGTCTGTGCAAGAAAATGGAACAGTTCTGCTCTATTCTCTGGTTTGTTTGCCTGTGGAAAGTTTCAGTGTGTTCTCTCACAGCCTACATACAAGATCTGTCTTCTTGGCTTTGCACCACTTGCCAGATTGATCAATTAAAATTTATAGGTGAAGAAGGGCTTGAACTATTATCTTCCTGGAGCCTAGACTACCATGCTCTTAGAATAACAATCATTTTCTTGTTTCTTATGTTCAGTTTCTATATAAAGTGTTTAAAAAGAGCAAAGTGAGATTAAACTGCTTGTGTTTCTCTAACCTCACATGAATAGAGGGAGTTGACCAAGTGTTTACCCGAGATCCACAGTCTAAACCCCAACACAATTTTGTGCCATAGATGGTCAAAGAGAAATTGATCCCTTTAATCTTCCTTCCTCAGCTGAAATAAAGGCTAATGGTTCTAATGACACTGGAGCAATGAATTCATTTTGAACCAGTTTCAGAGATGGGGCTCAGCACTTTAGATAGCCTTTTAAAAGTTCAAGTTTGCACTCAGAGCAAGTTCACTGCTCCATTGATACCAGAACTACCAGTCTCCATTGCTCTGCTGTCGTAAGAAGAGTGGAAATAGTATTTGAACTATGGGATGGTTCTTAGTTCTTGGCCACTTACTTCTGTTCAAAATGCTCTTGAGGCCATAATTTTCTTAATTTCCTTGCTATGACCACTAGGAGTCCAGGAAGTAGCAAACTGAACTTCATTACAGCCCTTGACAATTGCATGTGCACTGGCTTGTGGATGTAGCTGTCAGAGCAAAGTCAGTGTTGCATTAAAGCTCCTGCTGATTTGTGAGCAAGTTCAAAGTTTGTCCTGCATTCTGCTGCTGTGGAAGCATTAGGAAATTTAAGTGGTGTAGTTGTATCTGCCCTTACTTCCCATGTAAGCCAGTAACTGAAGTAGAATAGATGGGTGGGTGCAATCAAATAGGTCACATTCAAAGAATTGCTTCTCTGCTCAGTAAGCAGACTTATGACATTATTCCCACATATGTAGTTCCTTTGCTTCTCCATTCATTCTTCAAACTGTCAAACTG
Source organism: Ctenosaura bakeri (assembly GCA_948474755.1). Taxonomy (NCBI): domain Eukaryota; kingdom Metazoa; phylum Chordata; class Lepidosauria; order Squamata; family Iguanidae; genus Ctenosaura; species Ctenosaura bakeri. The sequence goes on along the minus strand of CAOLHI010004942.1, from coordinate 42,877 downwards.
GTAAATCTCCAATTAACAGTAGTGTCCTGTTTCATCCAAATCGGAAAACAATGGTTACTAGCGTTATCGTGCAAACAATACAACCAGGAAGTTTCCGGCCGTAGTTTTCTATTTCATCCAAATCAGGAGAGGATGGTTACCAGCTTCAGAACAAGCCAGGAGTTTTAACCATCTTTTCCCAGTTCAGACAAAACAGAAAATATGGTTAAATAGATAAGACTGTTTCTTTTTCTGACCATTGCAAAGTACCAATGGTCTTTCTGAGTCTTTCACCACAGTGAGAAAAACAAAACAAAACAAAACAAAACTGGCCTACTAAATTTCTCATGCTGGGAGAGTCTTAAACATAAGACTCCTCTTCAGAAGTTGGCAGCATTTAAATGGCTTTGCAGATGCCATCCTAGATGTATTTGCTCTCTGCATGGTACTGTACAAAAGGGTACATATGCAAAAGTAGATGCCATGTCTATTTCTAGCCTCTGTTTTTATTCTCTAGCAAAAGTAACTGTGGAACTTGCATTTTGATGCCATGTCCTGCAGAGATGCATGGTTGAAAACAGCCATATGGTTGTTCTTTACCTCTATATTTCTTTATGGGCTGTAGATTACTCCACTGAAGTTAGAAGCCCACGATAACAAATTTAAATCCATCCCATTTTTAAAAAATTCTAGATGCTACTCATTGTTTTCACTGCCTTCCCACTATTTATTCCTGTGAGATAGCTAAGAGATAGTTACTGGCACATATGACTTCATTGCTAAGTAAGGATCTTAGTCCTTCACTCTAACTGCTGCACCATGCTGGCTATTTAAGTGGTCACTGCTTCAGCATAGGAGCCACCAGCAGGAGCACAGAGAACTAATTGTTTCATTCTGTGCAAAGCAAGTGGATACCAGTTCTGAGTTGTAAGAGGGTGTGGGGGAACAGAGTTATCAAAGTGAAGGAGCAACAAATTCACAACTTTGAATTTCTGCTCAGGTAAGGGAAATTCAAGAGGTTGCCATAAGTTGACAGGCAACTTGAAGGCATCTACACACGCACACACCCCCACACATACAAACAAAGAAAGGTACAAATTTGTGAATCTGGGAAGGGTTAAAAAAACCTACTTCTACCAAGTTTCTTCAAGATAAGTTTGCTTCTTATTATCAGAGACTTAAGTGATAAGATTACTATTTTGGTATTACTTTTTTTAAACCAGTATTTCAATGTCATTTTGCTTCTCTCTCTTTTTCCTTTCTTTCTCTAAGCCCCTTCTTTGTTCTGTGGGTTTTCTTTTGTAACTCCTCCAGACTACAGCTTTGTTCCCCCTTCCTCCACTCCTTTCTGGTCAGGTACTGCTTTACTGCTTTTATATTACTTCTTAATATGCTTCTGTTTTGCACATACAACATTTCCATGTGCAGTGCAAGCTAGGGAAGGGACGGATTTTGCACACATACACATCCACCCACCTACATGATTTGACCCAACCCAGAATTGTGTTCCAGCTGTGAGAGAGCCACTTATTTCTGAGCAGTTTTGCATGAGTGTGAGAATGTTCAAGAATTTATCTGCACTACAGCATTAAAGCAGTTTGATACTGCTTTAACTGCCATGGCTCTGGCCTACCAAATCCTAAGGTGTCCAGTTTGGTGCCATGCTTAGAATGACATACTTAGTTCTAGTTCATTCTCCTGAACTACAAAACTGGAGCTTTTTATCAAAATGTTCTAAGTACTGCACAGTGTAATGTAAACTCTAAATCTCCCTCAAAATGAGGGAGCCCATCCTTAAGGGGCTGTCACACTAAAACATGTTATTGTCCTATAAATTTTCACCCAGCTTTGCCAGAACTGTTCACAAATAAGGTGTTCCCACTGGTTCCTCAATAAGCTTTCAGAATTTGAGTGAAATTCACAATGCTACCCTGCTAAGGCTAAGCGAAATCTAATATATGGAAGTGAAGATCTCAAAATTATATTATTTTCTCTTTCGAAATAGCCTCAAACTCTGAAAAAAATTGTTTTTGTGACTCAGATATTCGTCCCATCCCTAAATAAAACCACATTGCAACGCCATTCTGCTATGTAATACTTTGATTCTGGAAAAAAAACTTAAACACTTTTGGTTTGCATTTTGCATGCACATTGTCTACAAGTTAATTTTACCCATCTGTTTCTTTCTATGCACTTCTATTGTTTTCCTTACTCTCTTTTGTGCCTTTCTTGTTGTGTCAAAAAGCATTTGGAAATTGGTGTCTCAGAGGAACATAGTTTTCTTTTCTTGACTTTAAGAGCTGGAAGAGATCTATGGGCATGACCTCTTGCTGTATATGCTCATTCAGGTGCAGAACTCAGCAATCCTAGAGCCCAAATGTCTCTCTGTTGCATAGAGGTACAGGTGTGAGGAATGTGTGGTCTGGCAGATTATGTTGTACCACTTTTGTCATAATCTCTGCCTGTTAGCCATGCTGGGTAGGGTTAATATGATTTGGAGTCCAAGAAGGGCTGAAGGACAATAGCTTCCCCAGCTCTGGTTCAAAAAAGAAAAAAAGCAATGAATGAATAAATAAATAACCATCCATAGTATAAGGTTTCCTTGGTTGGCGGATAAAGGGAACCTCCAAATACAGAGGCATCCTACTTTACTAGAAATGTATAGGAAAACCTGCCTTAACCTACTGCCCATTCAGGTGTGCTGGACTATAGCAGCCATCATTCCGAGCCACAATAGCCAATTGGTTATGTTAAAAACACTGAGTTATGGGAAGTATCAGGTTTATTTCCCTTCTCAGCAATAGGGTAGAAGTACTTCAGAAGCAATCAGGGAACCTCACACTCTGTGGGAAAGAGGCAGATTAACAATGTTTCAAAAATTATTTAAGGATGAAGTGGTGAAAACATTTTCTCAGTTCTGAGCAAATCTGATGGACAATTTTTTTGTTGTTATTTGCAGGTACATCTTGGTTATACATTCCAAAACTAGGTCTTTTTGAGCATTTCTGTAGAATTTGAGAAGTTACTTGTTAGGAGTTATCAGGAATACTGAATAATTTGTGCAAGTTATTAGAAAGATTGGAACAAACTCTTAATAATTGTAAGACTATGAGGGAAACTGACTTTCAGAAAGATATGTCTTTAGAAGGATCAAAATGGATTGGGGTACATATGCATTTGATTACATTGTGCCAGAATTGAAGATAAAGAAAACTTTTATAGATTATAGTTTAGATGCTATCTGATTTCATGAAGTTTGAATAAAATTATTGCATTTATGGGGAAGGAGATGCAGATATCTGTCACATTTTTGGTCATACCTACTGTTAAGCAGTGTTTTCCTGTGTTGGAAGAAATTGACAATTGAGGCTATGTTTTGCCGTTGAATCCATTAATAATAATTGCTGTGTAAAAGAGACAGTGAAATCAGAAGATGAAGAATCAATTGTACACTTATTAATAGCTGCACAAATATTTATGTCTTATAAGTGAAACAAACCCTTTCCCTTCAATGAATACTGAATGGATATGCAGGATATTAGATACAGCTTATAAAGTGAAGTCAATGTCTTTAATTAAAAATTGAGAAGGCATGCAAGAATATTGTACACTATTCTACACTATTAGAATGACAAGGTTCAGGACAATATGAATCCATATAAATTTTAGTATAATTATGATTTATTTGGAAGTATTAATTAAAGTTTGCCTGCTGTTATATCAGTACAAATAATGATATTCCTCAAAAATAATAAAAAAGCCATACTAAGTCATTAGAATGGAACCATGAATATATCCAAGCTTTTCCAAAAAGTGAGGAAGCCTACAACTCCAATCAGACCATCACTAGAGGTATAATGAGAGTTACGTCCATTGACCTCTTTAGGGAACCACCCTGGGCAAGGCTAAAGTGGAGCCTGGTGGGGTTTTTGGTAGTCAAGACTTGCCAGAGACAATCTTTGTGATTCCACTTTTTTTTCAGCTGCTTTTCAAATGCTTCACTTTCTCTCTCCTCCTCCCACTTTCACCTTTTTTCTCAGCTTATGTCCCTTCCTGCAAACTGAGTTCAAAGTGCAAAAGTAGCTTGTACTCAGTTCACTTACTGAGGGGAGGGAGATGTGGGGGCAAAATTTGTACACTCAGACAAAAGCAAACTGCTGCAGCCTCTCTTAGTGTACCTTTTTGTACCGTCATTAATAATTTTTGCCACCTGACTACACTCTGATGTTACTTGGCCACATGTGACTTGGTTTTCATGTGTGAAATGTCAGAGCATATGAGAAATAGAGGCTGATGAATGAGACGAAGTTCCCAGATCAAAAGTAAATAATGTATTTAACAGAACACTGGAGGGCTGTTAAAATAGCCAGTTATGTGGCTGACCTGTTACTCTGTTTGCGGATAAATGTTGTAGGCACAAGAGTAGACTAGTTGGATCTCTGATCTCATCCAGGCAGACAATTGCACTGATAACAGGATTAAATAGCCAAACCTCAGTACCAGAAATTGCCTCCATGTAGTAATAAAGAAGAAAGTGCTTTTTGAGAATGCAGTTTTAACTGATTACCCACAATCAAATTTCATATATGGCATATTGCATAATTAAATTTCCAGATCAAATCTTTCTCCCTTATCCATGATCATGATAAAACTCATGTACACCCAGTGAAATTGATTAGCAGTGGGTTTAGGAGAGTGTTGTTGTTTTTTAAAGAGGTAGTTACTCAGCCAATGCATTGTTAAGTAGGCATATGGAGGGTGATCTAAAGTGATGGATCATCTACCACTTCTAAAGCCTGTACTGGCCAGAGCAGGAGACAGAGGAGAGGTCAAACAGACTTGCCTTTGTTCCTGCCAAGTTTTTTTTTTTAAATCCCACATTAATTCCAGCAATGGCAGTATTTAGATGTGCCGTCTCTACAGTGGTGAGGTAGGAGATGTTCTGAGGCCCAGTGGGCATCCTACTGCTGCCATGCCCTTTGAAACATCCTGTGTCAAAGCTTGCTGCAGGAAAAGTACTGCCATTGACATATAGAGATGTTGTTTCTGCAGGTATGAATGGGCCTGCTGAAACAGATGATCTCCTGGAAAGCCCCTCTCCATCCATGGAAGGAAATGGGGAGATCTAACCTCTTTTGGCAGCCATGGGAAGACATTTCAATTGCTTTCCCTTGTGGCTTCAGAAGGGTATCACATAAATTTATCGAGCACACAGGCAGCCAGCTTAATTAAATGGGCATGGCCAATGTATTTCTGAGAGCCTGAACTGGGCATAGTCATACAACAAGGGAGTGCTGCTGTCTGTATGTCCTGTCTGTGTAGTCTTCCCAGAAAAATATGGCTGGCTATGATGTGAAATGGGATGCTGGATCAGTCCAATAGAATGATATGCTTGATATGTACGTAGAAGTCTTTGTTATTAGACCTCTGTAAATGCCATTGCTCCCACATTAATACTTGCTGTTTTTTTTCCTCTCATAGTTGGTATACTTCTCCTCAAGTGACATAAGGGAACAGTTGTGGTGTTTGACACCTTTGGCAGAGTAGTTTGTTTAATGTGCAGCTGTGGCCAGTGATAGACAGCTTTTACATACTGGAATGTAAGCTAATATCAAATAGCAGATTTTCTCTCTCCTCATTTCCCTCACCTCCCAATATTTTGTACTCTTATAAGCATATTTATAATACTGGCTGCTTAAAGGAATTATGCATTAGATGCTAGAGTGGCAAAAATAAGGGATATTTCATTTTTCAAGTGATGATTTGATCTTAGGCATTTCAATTTTGGTCACTGAAGTGTGTATAGTTATTATTTTTTTCAAAGCACAGTATCTGTTCCTGTTATGGGAAAGCTGCTGCAGTGTGTAAAATATTGCCTTTTGGTACCACATGAGTCTACAATAAAATTTGACACAAAAGCATGTGCAGCAATTTTGGAACGTAAATGGTGATCTTTATCATAGCTGTCTATATATTTTTCTCGTTTGGATGGCATTTTTATATATATGCTGGCTTTAAATTGGGAAGAGCTATTTTTGCTGTCTCTGAAGGCATAGTGAAGAATGGGCGGGGTAGAATTAGAATGTCTTTGATTCTTGCACGGAAGCTGCTTTGCTATGGTGAAATAATTTGGGTTCAGTAAAGGTAACCTAACCATCATCATCACCACCACACCTAATTTCCCTGATTTTGATCTTGCTTTGCAATCCTTTTGTGGTTGTGTGAAAAAGTTACTTCTGGCTGTGGTGTCCAGATGGGAACAGTCATGGGTTCAATATGCTTTGTCTGAACAGTTTTACAGTAGTCCCTCCACTTTTGCAAGGGTTTGGGACACAGAAGCCTCATGAAAGTGGAAAACCATGAATAACTCCCCCCGTCATCCCCCTCCATTTGCCTTTCCTTTTGCAATCCAGAGCCAAAAGCAAGGGAATGGCAGGGGGAGCTCTGGGGGGAGATGGAAGGCTTGTACGAGCTCCACCCAATTGCTTTGCTTTTTGCCTTCATGTGAATTCTCAGTGCCAGGCCCAGAGGCAAGGGAAGGAGAGGGGGGAACTCTAGAGGGAGAAGGAAGTCTTGCATGAGCTTGCCCCCTATTCCTTTGCTTTTTGCTTTGGTGCGAGTTCTCAGCACCAGGGCCAGAGGAAGGGAATGAGAGAGGAAGCTCCAGAGGGGAGAAGGAAGACTTGCACAAGCTCCCCGCAATTCCCTTGCTTTTTGCCTCAGTGCGAGTTCTCAGTGTCAGGGCCAGAGGCAAGGCAATGGGAAGAGGAACTCCAAAGAGGAGAAGGAAGGTGCACATGTGTTCCTCCCCCATTCTCTTGCCTTTTACCAGTGCTTGCCTTCCTTCGTCACATCTACCAAAACACAAAATAATGGGAGGAGGAGAATAAGGCTCGCATGGGCCTCGCAAATAATTTGTCAAGGTCAAAGCTGCTAATGTGGAGGGAGGACTCTAGCTTTTCTCACAACAACCTGGAGAGATAAAGCAGACTCACAAGAGATGGACTGGTCTGAGGTCACCCAGTGAACTTAGAACTCAGTGGAGACTTTGCTCTCCCAAGTCCTGGTTGAATACTCTAACCACTGTACCACACTGGTTCCTGTTAATGTGTGTGTGTTTGTTTAAAAAATCCAAGAAACCTTCTTTAGTTCCTTACAGACAAAAACTAATCTTTTTTTTTAATTAAACACTGAGGAATTTCAGTGAGGAATTTTACAAAAGGAGTGCTGGGGATTCACAGTGCATGTGTGATTTTCAAATGCATCCCCTGTTACTGCTGTTTTTAGATGTGTGCTGTTTCGTATTAGTATTCATGGGTTTTAAAATTTCTTTTATTGTTTTCCTGTTTGATTTTTGTTCTACCTGTTTTATTTATGTTTCATTGTTTCTCATCTCTTGATTTGTACTTCTGGCATTTTGACAGACAACTCATATACTCAGAAATAAAAGAAATAGGAAAAGCTGACGCAAGCGAACAATTGTTGCTTCTTAAACATTATTTTATCTCTACTAGTAATTGGCCCAACCTTTAGTGTCAACACTATTTATGGGATAATCTCCCTCTGTCATAATAGGGCATGGCAATCAACCCTGAGCCTGCCATGTTGATAATACTACAGATGATTCTTGATTCTTCAGCAGAGTTCAGAGCCTTTTCTTTGAAAATTCTGTCACTTCAAAGATGACTATAATAATATTTCTTCTCTCATCTGTGTTTCCTTTAAAATCTGTGCTGATTCATAACCTTAGTCATGATTACTAATGTCCCATCCACGTGTACTGTGAAGCCCAGTTCCTCATGCTTTGCTTATTGGTTTTTCTGAAGGGACCTGTCTGGCCACTATTGGAAACAGAATGCCTGCTGGTGTTGGCAGCAGGAGCCAGAAATAGTATATGAGATGGGAAGAGAGGAGCATGTGATTACTGCAGTCACCTTCAAACTCTAAACCAGGGGTGTGGGAAATGTGCCCCATACAGTGCATGTGGTCCTTAGATTCATTACTGTGGCCTACAAAACTACCTACAACAGGGGCAAACTACCCATAACATCACCTCCATTTCAATTTTTTGATTTTAAAAAAAATCCTAAAGTATCCCAAATTGCCAAAATGGAGTAAAAACATGATGGGCTTGCTAGTTCTTTCCCCAATCTCTCTCCATGGCCAGTGTTTGGCTGCAAATGAAACTGAATGTCACTTCTGGTTCAGTGGGAACACATTTGTGGCCCATGGGGTGGGGGTTGGTGCAAACATTCATCCCTTCTACCATGTAGTTGCATTAAGCCAAGTTTCAGAATGAAGTAATCAGAAGCAGAAGCATTATATACAAAATTTGCACATAGGTATGGGGGCAGTTTCCATCCTCCTCCACCTCTTTCTCACATATTTTGTGCAGAAAAATGCTCTTTCCTGCACAGGAAAAAAATCACATGTGAATTTTGAGCAGAAGAAATCCTGAACTAGAGAATTTTCTGTGCGTTGTAAATGCAGTTTTCTACACAAAAATACTATGTCCAAAATTTGCCCAGAATAAGTTCCAGGCTGCAAACAGTGTTTGGAAACTGAGCAGTTTTCAAAGACTTTCTTGCGGCAGGAAAAAATTGCTAAAATTCCTTATTGCTTTCTTCAGGAAAGAAATTAGTGAAGAATTAGATGCCTGTTCATAGCTTACTGGTGACTAGAAGTTGGATTTCCCAGTCCCAATCCCAACACTTTTAGCTCTGGCTTTATTCACCGGAATGGTCATTACCCAATGATCTTCACCTGAAAGAATTTTGGGACTCAAGTGTTCAGTTGGGCTTTTGTTTTTGTTTTTGTTATTTTTGATTTTTGTCCTTCTGCATACATCTTTTTGTGTTACATCGTATGCCACTTGGAACATCCAGAACAGCTTTTGGGAAGGCACAGGGCTGCAGTGACAGATGGCTGCTGCATGTCCCAGGTTATGTGCAGAACAATGCTTGTGACCCTTTTGGCCTGTTTTCTCATATTGAGAAAGATATTGCCTCTAAAAAAAGATCAGTCTTTAGGTTTTATTATGGGAAAAAATAATCCAACCAAGAATATATAAATTTTAGCGAATCTCATGTGTTTCTTTTGCACTTTTTCATAAAGCTAGTTTGCATTTCTGCATAAAAATACCTTTGCTTGCACTTGTACTACAGCCATATGTAAATAAGATAAAAAATAAAAATGCTGATGTTAGTCAATGGATGTGCAGTTAGAAAAGCTTCTAATAACGTTGCTCTCCTCTCTCTCTCTCCAGTGCTGAGTCCCAAGGTACTTGGTATTGCTATTGCCCGCTATGACTTCTGTGCAAGAGACATGCGTGAATTGTCCCTACTCAAAGGAGATGTTGTGAAAATTTATACAAAGATTAGTGCCAATGGCTGGTGGAGAGGTGAAGTGAATGGAAGGGTAGGTTTCTTTTCTTTTCCTTTCTTTTCTTTTTAAAATTGTTTTGCTGTTAAGTATGTTGGAAAATGAGACTTTATTCACTTCCCATGAATCTTTGATTTGTTCACTTAGTTTAAAATGTTTTGAAGTACCTTAAAATGGTATTAGCGGACTTACCACCTAATCTGCTGAGATACAGATCTCAGTTTCAGCTACCAACATCTAACTTGGCCTTCTCCCTGCCTTGGTTCAATATCAGAATATCCTGATTGCTAAATTAAAACTTAGCAGCCAGCCCTTGTTGTTGTGTGCCTTCACACCGTGGTGACCCTAAGATCACAGGGTTTTATGGCAAAATTTGTTCCTGGGGGGCATTTACCTTTGCCTTCTGAGAGAGGCTGAGAGTGTGGCTTGCCCAGCGTCACCCACTGGTTTCCATGACTGAGTGGGGACTTGAACCCTGGTCTCCAAAGTAGTAGTCCAGTGTTCAAACCAGTACACCACATTCGCTTTCAGCCATCTCTATTAGACATCATTAACTTGAACCTCTTTGTTGGGGAGTGGCTGAATGCTCTGTAACAAAAGTTAGTACAGTTGTTGACCTCTTTTTCAGTATCCTTAATAAATCTCAATTTGAAAGGAATGTCCTGTTGAGCAAAAGGAGTATCAGTCTAATTTTGTGATGTGTCCTTTTTTCCTTTTTCTTCTCACTTAGGTGGGTTGGTTTCCATCTACCTACGTAGAAGAGGATGAATGACTTGCAGATCAAGTTGGTACTTTTGATGATAAACTTCAGGGACTATGAAATCCAGTCATCTGCAAAGCATTATTCGTCTTCTTAAGTATTTGAACTGCAGCACTTCTGTCTGTTGAAACCTTCAAGTCTTAACACTGGGATTACTGAAGAAGTTTGTGTTGACAGATTAATATCTCACTCAGAGCTGTGCAAAGAAGCAACCTGTCCACATGCTGTCACTGGGGACCAGTACAAAACTCTAACCTCACCTTCCTGAATTATCACTTAAAAACAGACTTTTCAAAAAAGCTTCCTTTCATTCCATCCACAATAAATACTAAATATAGGTAGCAATTTACTAACCTCCCCTCTCCTCCCCTTTCCTTTCTTTCTTTCTTTCTTTCTTTCTTTCTTTCTTTCTTTCTTTCTTCCGCCACCTAACATTAGCAGCTAACCCTGTCATTGCTTACCATGTTGGGGGAGGCGGCATTTGAGCATTCCAGTAGTTATGTGGCCAATATTATTTGTCTTGAAATCCCCAGCAGCACTAATTAACCTTGCCAATGACTGCACATTCACCAAAGCTACAATCTTTAAAAATACTTTCTGGGACTAAGCTTAACTCAACATTATTTTTGCATGCCATTTGTGTGTGTAGGGGTGTGGATAGAAAAAAATATAGAGTTTGTTCAAGGATGGTTTTAACTGGCTTGTCTAAGAGTTTTACTGGAATGATTTGTGAAAGAACAAACTTTAAAAGATGTGTTGTTTCTTAGCATACAAGGGAGTCCAAAAAAAGTAATTTACAGTTACAGGTCTGTAATATAGGATATTACAAGACAGTAGTTTTTTAGACACACCCATGTATTGTGCCAAATGCTGTGTATTTAGGAGATGTACTATGGTTTCATAGATAGAGACTTGAGCACAATTTGAATCAGTTCCCTAGCCCTTACTGAACTTCTACTAATGTGCAAGATATGTCCCCTGTTGCTCAGCTTAGTGGGGGCAGTGTACTTATTTAAACAAGGTAGTATTGTTAAATACAAAAAGAAAAGAAAAAAAAAACAAATGACTAAGGTTGCACATGCACACACACACCTCCTTGAAAATGAGATGTATTTTGTTTCTTAGGCAAATGGTCATTTTCTCTGGCTTTTATCACTGAGTGAATTACTCTTTCATCGCTACCAAAAATAATTTCTCCTGCAATTTTCACTTTCTCAAGCTATCAGGACAAATTAGGAAGCACCTTGTAATTTCTGGGACACTAACACCCTTTATGTTCTGTTGCTCCATTTTGTCAGACAGAACAGAGTTACAGAATTCAATACTTGAGCACATATTTGTCGAATATTAGATTAATACAAGATTTTAAACAGTAATGAAGGAGAGCCCATCTCACAAAAACATAGGAAGTGGATCTAATGGGTGTTAGGCATAGGGCTCTGCAGGCACACTTGGATTTGTGAGGAACCAAATTCCAGTACCTGCTTCTCTTTGACTTTATTGGAAATAAAAACATTTAATTTATTGAATACATCCTTTCGATGGGACCAGTTGCAAGAATTCATATGTGGTTCCAGATATGTATTTAATAAAATGGCCTGTCCTTAAATGTTAGTCTTAGGGAAGTGTCCTTTGTGTTTTTTTCTGTAATGACTAAGTTTGTCTGGTGGACTTGATATTAGTGGGCAAAATTCCTTTTTCAGGAACCATTGCCTATTTTTTTTAAAATGGTAAGGTTTGTCTCTAGGTCTGTCAGATGTATTGTGCTGTTTCATCAGTGTTTATATGTGTGCAGAACTTAAAATAACAATTAAGAAATTTAGCCATTCAGCAAAACATTTTGATCAATAGTTTAGATATCCTAAAATTGCTGTCTGCTATTTTTTTTTTTTTTGGCAACTCAGGAGCAAATGGAAGTTGGAGAAGTCAAGCCATATCTAAATGCCTCTCCCTGCTTCCTATTCATATTCAGGCACCCTACCCGACCTTTTTAAAATGCGACATGAAGAGAATTAGGTGGCCAGTTTGTAACCTGGAGATCCCATCTGTGTTTAACACCTGTAGTAGGGAAGTAACTTGCAGCAGCTGTTTTCACTTCCCTTATGTGTGCAGTGGTCCCACATCACACTCTCTCCTTCCTGTTAAAACACAGCCCCTTTTAACCTGCCTAATGGAGGCAGGAAGAGATGGAGAGGGAGCTCCAAAGCTGAGCCACCTTTTACTGCCAGGTCAAGGACAGGCAATACCTCTGGGGTTGTGATGGGGCAGGCCAACACAAATCCCTTTGTGTAAATGGATCTCTTTCTGGGGAAGGGGATGGGGGACTCCACTCACGTTGGAGCACTCTACATGCAGAGATCTGGGCAAGGACCATGTTGTGTGTTGTCTTTGTTTCATGCCCTGCATTGAGTAAGTTAAATGCTGCATCATGTTGTATTTCAAATACCAAAGATTTATTATGCCAGAGCCATTGCTTCTTTTTTCCTCTTCTTGCATTATGTTTTCCCTTTTCTCTGTCAGACATTGTCCTCATGCAGTAAGCTGGGGCACTACTTTAATTTGTAATATTTTGTAAATATGTGAATATATTAATAAACTGGTCAATTTCTTGTTTAATGGCTGGTGTATAGGCCGGATTTGATTTTTGCTTTTTTTGCTTTTTAAGGTTCCATTTCATACTATATCACACATTAATAAGAATATTTCAAGCATAAATCTCAACTCTGTTTAATAATTTGTATAGTGAAGCTGAGTTATATTTGTATAATAGCTGAAGTATAGCCCGTGCTGCCCAGATCCATAGCTGATACTCCAAAGAGGTCAATGGACTATCCTGTTTTCCTGCTTTACCTTTTTTAAAACACCGGTAATCTTGGTATCAGTACCTCAGAGAGCCATTTCCCTTCCTGCCTTTTCTTTAATCTTTAATTACCAGCAGTGCCTTAATCTTCTTCTGTTTCTTCATTTTTTTTGCATCAGAGCCCTCCACTTTTTCTAGCCTTTTTTTAAAAAAACTAATTAGTTGTAGCACTCCTCTTTTTTTTTCCTTCTAGGAAACCTCCATTTAGGTTTTTGACTTTTTGACTGGAAATGGGGCACTGTCTAGCATAAACATTCTGTCAAATATTTAGGTGTATACCACAATTTCCCAATGAGTTATGGCTGCTTCTCCCCGTTTTTTTTTTGTTTGTTTTTTTTGTTTCGAGGACCCTCCCCCCTCCCCCTGGGTTTGGAATTTTAACTTGAAATTCAGCATTGCAACTTGAATGACAAAAAACACCCTGTCAGATTTTAAGACATCTACTATGATTTCCTTATGAATTACGGCTAACGCAGATAGATAGACAGGGTTTCTTTCATAAATTGTAGGTGGGACTGTATATCAAAATTCATAATATTCAGCTCCAACTTCATGCACTGCAAAATTGAACTCCATTGTCATCATAGGAGAGGAGGACTGGAGCTGCAACCATGGGTAATTTTTCTTCTTCATTGAATTAAGAGGGGAGAGGGAGAAAGGATTGCTTTGGCAATACAGAAACTCCCTTTTATCTTTCTGCTGCCTGCTGTTTACTGGTTTACTAATGTGGCTGTTCTGACATGCTTCAGTCTTACTGTTTTCCCCCCACCTTATTCAGTACTGTGCACAACTTCATTTTTTATTTGAATCAAACCTGCTTTGTATGATTTGAAAACAGAAAAAACAGGAAATAAAGAATTCTCAAGGGCACTTCTGGTAGGTCCCAGCAGAGAGTTAGAAGGTGAGTAGGCAAAGGGAGCATTGCTCAGCTGATTAGGCCAGAGGTAGGCAAATTCATGGCACTCACTGGCATTCCATCCGGGCACTCCTCAAATATACTATGGCTCTCATGGTGCAGCCATGCCACTGGCAGTAACTCTTTTTTGCACTTTAAAGGAAGGAACATGGGGAATTTTAAAGAGGAATCATTATTTTGGTACCATGATATAGCTTGAAAAAAAGGCATGCATGTCCCATGTGCACTGTTTTAAAGCAAAAATGGAGTGGGGGGTTGCTATCATACTACCAAAATTTGGTAGGATGAAGGCAGGATGCACAAAAACTAGCTGGGAAACCAGGTGTGACTCATGGGTTACGTGCTGGCCACCCCTTACCTAGGACGATCGATGAGTCTCTTACCGTTTTCGCACTGTGGTGGGAAGTATGGTGAAAAGCAACTTAATGCCACTGTTTTGCTGCTTCCATGGTTACAGAGAAGTTACATAATAAATGGAAACACTGCTAGTTTGGGAGGGGGTTGAGAAAACAGGAAGTTACCACCTCTCTGATATTTTGGTTCAATGTTAATTAATATTTTCCCCATTTATATTAATCATTCTTCGTAAGAGTATTTACTTATTTGTTTGCTTGCTAGCTCAGCTTTCTTCCCTCAAAAAAAATACACTCAAGGAAAATAACAACAAATGAATCCAACAAAGTCAGAAAATAGATTAAAGTTAGATTAAAACACAATTAAAAAGCAGGGAAGGAAAAAAGGGAAAAAATAACCGAACTCAGGTTGTTATGACTTCCTTATCAACTAATCCAACTTACTGGCAAAAGGCCAATCTAAAGAAAATGGTCTTTGCTTCCTGGTGAAAGGACAACAAAGAGGTGGCCCATCTGATCTGTCTCAGTGGACAGATCTAGGCTGGTGGTTTTCAAATGGTTTGAAATCCCAGGTCTAAAGCTTTGTTGATGAGAATTAATTCATGGCAGACGAGCTTCTCTGAAATTCAGCTTTTATGTCTGCTGCCCACTTCTGCAATATACAGATGTTGGGGATTGTTTGATATACGCTAATAGGATAATGGTGAGATTCTACAGACTTTGCCTGACCAGTGTGCCAAAGAATACCTTGCGCAAGAGAACAATTCCCAGAATCCACCAGGACTGTTCTGGCTGGGGTGCTGTACTAAAGGAGTAAATGTAGAAAGCAATCCTTGGAAAGCTAAAACTTTAAAAACTTGTCTAAGCCATCCCTTATACCAGTAGTTCTTAATCTTTTCTTTGTTGGGGTCCCTCTGTAAATATAATTTGTTGCCAAGCACCCCAAAACTTAACTCAAGATTTAAATATTTAAATTTAGATTTAAATATCCATATACTTATTTAAATATTGAAATAGTTGTTTAAAATTGCTCATCAGTTGCTCACCATTATCCCTTATTCTTCCAGTAGGCAATGCAAAGGAAAGGAGGCTTGTTAATGCTCTGTAGAGTAGCATGGTGAGATCATTCAAGAACCAGGAGAGTAAGATACACTGAAATTTCCTTTAGGAAGGTTATGAATGTGAGGCAGGCCTAAAGAATAAAGCAGTGCCTGGAAAATGAGGTTCTCAGTGTGGTTTCGAGGGAAAGCACAAAAGCCTTTTCCCTCTGAAGGAGCACCAACAAAAGTAGAGAGACATTTCTTCTGCACTTTCCCCTAAAGGAGCACTGAGAGCCTCACTGCTTCACTTCCAAGCAGCCCCAAGAGTAAAGGGACTCCCTTCTATTCTCATGGCTGCTTGGAAGTGAAGCTCCACCATGCTGCCTGTCCCTGGGCTCAAGTAGCATTACCACACTCACTACGCAAGGCCTGGGCTGGGCATCTTCCCTTGTCTTCTGGGCTCTCCTCTCGCCTTCCTGCCCTCTGGGCTCTCTGGTGCACATGCACAGTAGCTCCGAGAGCCTCCAGTGCAGGATAAGATGCCCACCAGTGCATCGTTGCCAGTGCCATTGCTATTGTCACTACTGACTTTGAGAAATCCAGGATGTGCTGCATCAACCAGCCACAACCAGTGGGGACATTTTTTAGTCTCTTAAATCTGGAGTTTTTCCTATTTTCCAGGATTAATGGCAATCTGACTCCCTTTGAGGACTTGGTGGACCCCAGGTTAATCACTGCTGCTTTATACCATAGCCATAACTTAGCCATCTATGTATATTTAGCCATAACAATATGTTTCCCTTGACCAGGAATATGGGTTTAGATTGTGATAGGGCATGAAACTCATTGTGTAGCCCTTATGCTGTTCTATCAATATTGCTTGTCCCTTTATTGTTCCACATCATGACTTAGCAGATTAATGTGAGAGCTGACTCCATTAGTATGGGAGCTGACTCATTTGCAAAGACGTCAGATTATAGTCATGCTCTGCCTGGGCCTCATCACAGAGGCAAGTCACTGCCCTGACGCTATGGCATGGTATTGAAACAGTACATATCCATTAAAAAAAACCAATCTTATCTCTCATTCTATTACTATTATTGAGGAGAGCATGGGATGGCCTGAGCTCTGTAGAGAAGAGTTAAACAGGAAAGGTGATAACAAATTAACAGGCCACTCAGAAGGATAAAGAGTAACTGTAGGGTGTTCAAGAGGCATTGACCTAAGTTTGTACTTCATATAATAGCCATAATCATAACAGACGTTGGAGACAGCAGATATAAACATCCCTCCAGCAATAAAATATAACAAACTTCCTGCGTTCATAATGATGCTTGGTCATCAAGTGATAACCCAGTACCTGAACATAGGCATAATTGTCTCAGTTAATAATCTGGAGTCTCATTTATGCATCCTTTCTTTAATTAAAGAAGTCTTACCTTTTTTAAAAAAAAAATCTTTAAGTATAAATGAAAATTATTCATTGTCAGAAACCCAACCATTCATCTTGTCAAAAAGATGTACGATGTTGGCTTAAGGGTGATTTCTAATAATGAGGTAAGTGACATTTGCCTGCTTGGCATTGGCACGGCTACATATATCTTTGTCAGACTGTCAGGAGTTGCACATGCTGGCTTTTGGGCAGTTTAAAGAGCAACAAAGTACTAATTGTAGCCTAAATTTCCTTTGGCCCTGATTCCATTTGCTTGCTGATTCCACCTGCATATTCCTTTCCCTGCTCTCAAATTTTGCCGTTCCTCTTCAAGAAATAATAGTGTTCACACTGGAGTTTATAATGGCTAATCATTACTGAAAGGACAGTGGTATTGTATGCAGTCAGGAAAGATACGGATTGCTTACCACTCTGTAGGTGTTTTTCAAAGACTTATTTTGGGGTTGGGGGCAAGGAGTTCTGTGAACTGGAGAACTCTGCACTGAGATTCTGAATATTTTACTTTAGCTGTCTACAAGAGCTAAGCTGCCTTAACTTCAAGACCATAGTCTTGATGGTTTACAACACACTCCTTCTTCCCTCTTGACTGTACCTGATACCATTTATATTTTACAATGTTTTACATTGGTTATATTTCACTCCTCTAATTTATGTTCTTTAATTAATTCATGTTCAGTAACTTTCAGAGTGCCTTCCCATTCCACTTTCCCTTTTGAATTTTGTCTTAACATAAAGCTGAACACATTACTTTTGCCATGAAATTGCCAGAAATATAGCCAACCTGTTGCAGATAATTCTTCTCTCTTGCTGTAGTTTACGCAACTATAGTTTATGCAACTTCCAGTGTGGAAGTTTTGGTCATTGTTATTGGCAGTAGTGATCTGAATCCTACTGGGGGACTCAGTTAGAGAAGACCTACTGAATCTGACAACAATCCAAAATATTTTATTGCTGTTAGCCATGGTCCTTTGCAACCAACCAACTAAACACCAAACCCAAGGTATAATGAAATAAAAATCAGTGGATAAAAAGCACACATATAAAAAGTATTTAAAAAGTATGAAGCATTTATAAACCATTAAAAAAGCCTGCAATTTAACATTGCACCTAAACACGTGTGACATTTCCCAGGTTAAGCCCTTTCAAGCAATCTGTCTTTCTTGCAATCTGATGCCAGCTGATTCAAGGACTCCATTCTAATTTTCTTTGCTGTTATTGCAAATGGTGCAACATGATACAATATATATCATTGCTTACCACATTACCACATTCTGGGTTGGCCAGCCACTACATTGTGTCATAAAATGTGACCACAAATGATCTCTAGGACAAGCAAAGGATGGGCCGCACAATAGACAGTGCACTGCATTTTCTAATTTTTTAAAAAAATATTTTTTATTAAACACCAATTTAAATACATAAAACAACACATAGGGAAATACATAACACTAAGGCCCTTTCCACACGGGGGTAATAAAACGGTGTAGCGTGACCTCTGATGGAGGTCATCTACACCGTAAAGTGGATTGGGGTGGACTACTTTAGCGTAGTTCCACACCCCAATCCACGTTAGGGCGACCGGAAGTGGTGGTGCTGCGTGCTTTTTAAAAACCACTTTTCAGGAGGTTTTTAAAAAGCACAGGGCATGCAGCCGCTTGCAGCCCCGTCGCAGCGCCTGGTGTAGATTTGCAGGCGCGTGCAAGTGCGTGCCTGCAGATCTGCTGGGGGCAGGCTTTCTGGCTGGTGAGCTTCTCCAGTTGGTGGAGAGCCTCCGCCAGTCGTTAGCCGCCATTTTGGACGCCGCAGGACGCCGAGGAGTGTGGAGCAGCGAACTCGTGCTGCCCCACGTGGCGACGGACTTACCCGGTTTCAGGTTAGCTCCATTTCAGTGCGTTTCCCCCCGTTTCTTCCTCCCCGTGTGAAAAGGACGTAAGACAAACAACACTAACTTAAAATTACCTAATCATAAAAAATAGTGCTAGAAAGGTATATACATGATTTCCTGTGTCCCGGCTGATAGTTAATGCCATGCATCTTCCATACAGCCACCTAGAACCACAATCTGTTGTTATTCCATAAGATAGCTGGCATTTGTTGAAATTTAAGTTCTGTAAAAGCCTTCCTTAAAGGTGGCAGAGGTAGGTAACATGAAATCTTGGGGTCTGATGGCCTTTTCTTAAATACCACTAAGAAAAATGGTTACTATTAATGACTCCTTCTATCCAGAGATGGAGCTATCCATTGAATCAGTGAGATTTACTTAGAGGTTGATTTCAATTGATTCAGTGGAGTTCTACTCTAATGTCAATAGGATGCAGGCCATTGTGTGTGGTGTGTGGAGTATCTAGACATGCACACTCTGCTACCTTCATCTGAAGTAGTACAGTCTAATG
The DNA here is from genome assembly GCA_948474755.1 of Ctenosaura bakeri. Lineage (NCBI taxonomy): Eukaryota > Metazoa > Chordata > Lepidosauria > Squamata > Iguanidae > Ctenosaura > Ctenosaura bakeri. The sequence continues at coordinate 23,742 of CAOLHI010004942.1, read as the reverse complement.
ACTAACAACCCAATGTGTTTGTAACTGGGTTCAGTTGTCAGAACATTTCCCCCCAAGAAATCAGAAAATAGTTTGATTCTATCTGAGCCCAATGAGAATCTATCACTCTTGCAAATGGACTAGGAACATAGCAGTCTAATCCAGATAATCCCACGCTGTGCACTCAGCCATGTACTTACTCACTCCCTTCTCTTAGCCTGGTGCCTGTTTCAGAAGTCACTTGCAAGCTAAGAGGTATCATACAGAAAAATACATTGCCTCGTGTTCTTGGTGCCTTGGTTTGTGCATATTTTATTGGTGATATTCTATCTGTACTACTATATATACTTCTGCCTGTTGGTCCATCCATCTGCCCTTCTATAGCAGTCACCAATAATATATATATGTGCTTGACTGCAAATTATGAGAAGAACCTGTAGGTGTAGGGGAGGTAGGGGTTGAAATTTAAGATAGTGGTGATGGTACTAATGATGACAAGGATACAAGGAACATTTTAAAAAAACCACAAAACCTGGAATAGCTATATCTTCAGTAGATGTACAGAAGAGTGCTTTTCTCCCCTGCAGTGCTGTGAAATATTGAACAGTACTTGCTAAAATTATTTCCTTTACAAAAAGTGCTTGTCCTTTGCCACACACCTTGATTTTGAACCACTCAAATGTTGGTTGTAGGATGCTCTGGACCTGGCAAGAAATAATCTAGTTAACCAAACAGCCAGATTATTCAGTCATAGCTTCATTTTAATCTTTCCAATTACACTGCTACTTGTCTCATCAGCATCCAGGACTGAAACCAGCACCAGATCTAATTAGGGGAAATAATTGCATCTTACACTGCTCCAGACTGTTTTGTGTTTTGTTTAAATGATAATGCAGTCATTAGCATGCTTACTCGCATCCGAGAGGGCATACAGATGTTTGGTTCACAGACTGTAATGTTTCTAGCTGCCACAAGATGTCAGCCTTACCTGTTCAGGAGGGAATGGCTTAAGTCTGGTGCACAGAAAGAGAGCAGTGATTACCAGGAAAATCTCTCTCCTTTTCTTCCTCCACCCCTTATTTCACCTTTCCATTAAAAAAAATCCCAATGGAGGTAGCAGCAGTAAAATCCACAATAAAAAAAGGAACATAACAAACAATATAGCCATTTAACAATCAAACCACAACATATAAAAATGGAAGCCAATCATAACATTGTTAAAGTAAAATACAGGTTAAACTCTGAGTAAAAGAGGAAATAATTGAGTTGATTGGCCAAACGTCCACATAAACACAAACAGTTCAGGCCGGTAGAATGCCATAAAAAAAGTGGCTAGGTAAACTTCCTTTGATGGGGAATCTTGCAGCTTGGGGGCAATGTCTGAGATGTCCATTTCTTGCATTCCTGCCAAACACAGATTAGACTTTAGCAGGACAGACAGAAGTGAAGGTCTCAACACTTGGGCAGGTTCATATAGGAATAGTTGGTTCTTTGGGCAACCTGGTTCTAAATCTGTTAGAACAATAAAGGCCATCACCAGGACTTTCATTGTACTCAGGAAAAGGTTGGCAGAAGCCAGTGTAACTATTCTTTCCTGGGAATCACATCCTTTCTGTAAGGCAGTGGTTCTCAACCTGTGGGTCGGGACCCCTTTGGGGGTCGCACGACCCTTTCACAGGGGTCGCCTGAGACCTTGCTTCAAGCCCTTCTCAGGTTGAGCTTCTGACACTATGATAATGGTTGGGGGTCACCACAACATGAGAAACTGTATTAAAGGGTCACGACATTAGGAAGGTTGAGAACCACTGCTGTAAGGGGACCTGGTCAACAGCTTACCTGCAGTGTTCTAAAACAGCTGAAGTTTCCAGAAAGTCTTCAAAGGCAATCCCCCTGCTCCAAGAGTTTAGCAGTAATCCAATCACAATGTCACAATAGTATGTATGACCATGACCAGATGAGATACCTCACATATGGGCCCAGCTGGTGCATCAGTCTCAGCTGAGCAAAAACACTTCAGGCTACTAGTAAAGCCATGAGCATCCAGGGACACTCTTAGACTGTGTATCTTATTTTTGAATGAGATGGCAACCTCATCCAAAATAGGCTGAACTCCAGTTCCCTAATCTAATTTTCTACTGAGCAGGAGTACTTCTAATTTGGCTTTCTTTAATTTCAATTTTATCCTAATCCATTATGTTACCAATATCAATGAAAGAAAACATTCAACGGCTGCTATGGATTACATTGGAAAAGAAAGATGTCATTTGGTGGCACCAAATTCCAAAAATGTGGACAAGTTTCCCTAGTACTTCCCTGTAGCTATTCAACAAAACCTTCAAAGTAGTGGAAGGTCATGGTAAGGTGCCAAACAAAAGTCTTCCCAGCGTCACCATCATTCTAGTTGTCATCCCACACCCACTCATTTTATCACTCCAAGTTCCCCAGAAAAAAAGACAGCATGTGTGGTTCTTCTCAGAGTTGGAGTGTCAGGTTTGAAAACTGACGTGATAGCCTCAAATGTTAGAAATTGCACAACTAATTCACCACTATAAACATTAACAGTTGAAGGACTTTAATGAAGTTGCATTTAACTAAATAGTTGTTTAAAACATTAATTCTGGTGAAGACTATGACATTTACAGAGAATGGCTTAAGGTTGTCGCTATTGACTTTTAAGGAAGCACATTTTGTTGATGGCACCTTCAAAGCAGCTCTTTTTTGTTTTTTTAAAGCTGCCTTCCTCTACCTGCCCCCCCCCACATGGATTACAAAGCCCATGACAGGAGTGGTGCCTGAGAAGTCCAAAACACCAATGTACTCTTAGGTTTGAAAAGATTGTCCCTAAACATGAGATCTCATCTTATGAAGCCATCGGTTTGTCACTGGCTCCTTTCTTTTCTCGTCATGCCCATCGACCTATACTCTTCACTTATTTTACAAAATGTCTTATTTGTAAAAATCTAAAAAAGACTTACCTATTTCAGTTAGAGGCCACTAATCCACTGCATGTATAGCAATAACCTGATAGCTATAAAGATTGGCGAGTGACTCAAATGTACAGAATTTTTAATTTGAATTTTTTGAGACTCTCACAGCATATGCAGAACATTTTTCTGCAAGGGAGTCGCTGCACCTTTTTGTTTTTTGTTTTGCCTCCTCACTCGCAAGATGTAGAGTGTGTGAATATCAATGGTACATTTACAAGTTTTACCTGCAGAGCCAGGGATTCCAAATACAGTCAGATTTTAATGATTGGGTATCTAACAAGCCCACTGTTCCCTGCACCCATTTTTGGTGGGGAAGGGTTAAAGGGCTAACTTTTCACATCATTATCCAAGTACATAGCACTGTTGTTAACTGCCATCAAGTTGACTTCAAATGAATGAGAGATTGCTAAGTCACCATTTTGGATCGTCTCATCATAAGGTTTTCATGGTAAAAGACATTGAAAAGGGGGTTTACCATGCCTCCTTCTGCACAGTACTAATGAGTATTAGCTATGATGCCATTGCCAATGTCTTTGTGAGCTCCTCTGTCAGTGTCATCCCCCATTACTGCCGCTGCCTGGTAACTGTTTGGCACATTTTGTCTGACTCCTCAGCAAAAGCCTGTCTGACTTGGGAGACCCTACTACCTTCAGCATAGCCTCTTGTCACATGGGGGCACAAAATCCCACCATCACAGAAAAGTACCCCTGACAATGCCATGGTGAGACTGTACAAGCAAAATTATAAAGGGATTAAAAGCCCACCCAAAATATTATTATTTAATAATTGCCTATTATACAAAAATAGAGCCAGCTAGGTGAAATGGTTTGAGAGCTGGTCTAAGATTCTGGACACCAGGGGTCAAATTCCCATTCATCCATGGAAATCTACTGGGTGACTTTGGAAAAGTCACAATTTCTTAACCTGAGAGGAAGGCAAATCTTGCCAAGAAACACTCGTGATAGGTTTGCCTTAGTGTGTTCATAATCTGGAAACCACTGAAGGCACACAACAACACTACCACACTGTCTGAGGCCCCACAAAATTCTTTTTCTCTCCTCTCCACCCTACTGTCATCTCCCAGAAACTGCACAAATTTCTCAGCCTAACAACATATCCTTCTGACACTGTTCCTCCAATTCTAATATATCTTCTTGTAGGGCAGTGATTCTGCCTGTTTTAATAAAATGTGGCAGAGGGAGGGGTGCACACCCTAGTCATTCTTATGAATTCTAACAAATTCACTCACTAAAGCATATTTTTAAATTTACTGTGAATTGACCATGGTAACATATGACTTAGTTACATCCCATTTGGAACTTTCTTTGAAGACTGTTAGAATCTACAGCTGGTCCAAAGAATTGCAGCCAGGTTATTAATGGGGCTGATTACAAGGAGCATCTGACTCCTTTGTTACAACGGCTTCACTAGCTGCACAGTTCAAGATGCCAGTCATGACTGCCATCTTCCCATATGAGGTTGCATGAACTTTTAAGATCTTCAGAAGGGGCATTTCTCTTAATCCCACCATATTCACATGTGAGTTTGATGGGAGCATAGGAGAGGGCCTTCTCAGGCTCACTTCTTCCTTGATTGATTATGTCACAGACACCAGCTGTCCACTGCCAGGCAACAGAGAGCAAAGGTGCAGGAGGCCATTCAGGAAACTGAAACAGCTTTAGCAGTTCAGTGGAGCTTGCCTGTTCAGGGTGGAGCAGAAGCATAGTCAAAAGTCAGCTCAGGAATCCAGAGAAAAGCAAGGTCAGACAGTCCAATGATCAAAGAAGCTAGGCAGAAAGCAAGCAGTGAATCCACGGCGCATGAAGGCAAGGCCAGCAAACATATAAGTTGCTTCTGCTATCAGGCCACCACCTTCTGCCTTCCTTAAAAAGGCTGGAGCCAGCTGGCTCTCATCCCAGCTTGAGCAGCTCCCTATCTACTTACGTCTGCTTGTCCTCCTTTGAGGCTGCTGTTCACCTGGAGAAGTTGACTCCTGGCCCATGACAGATTGATTGATCAATCAATCGATCAATTGACTAGGGAATCTAGAAATTTCAGAGAAATTGCTAGAAAAAAGGTACACAGTTAATAGTATAACCAGTTAAGTAGTAAGTTAAGTCCAAGGTCTAGTTCTGCAAAGTGGGAAAGCTTGCTTAGGAATTATCATGTTAATCACTTAATGGTTTAGGTTCCATTTTGGGAGAAAGATGGGGTATATATCAAATAAATAAATAAATGAAAATAAATGGAATAAACTACCTGGGTTATTTCTCTACTCCAGAAACTGGGAAATTTTCACAGAATCTCTCATGAAGGTGCCAGCAAAATCCCCAAAAGTGTTCAGAAAATTGTTTTGATTCCAGTCTTTTAGGGCAGACAATTCTCAGTTTTTGGACACCCTGGCAGAAAATCTCAAAACTAGTAACCTTAAATCCTACCATGTAGTGATCTGTCAATGACAGATAATAATTCTGTACCAGATCCTTCACTGTAACTTGATTACCATCTTCTCACTCAGCAGATGCATGCACGTGTGCACATGCACACACACACACACACTTCAGGTCAAGAATGTATCTTGTTGAATAAGTGGGGCCAGAAAGTCCACTGCCATAGACTTGTGGTTGCCACAAAGCCTGTGAAATCTTTAGTCTCTTCCTACAGAAGCACAAACCTGGAAGACTCCAAAATGAGGTTGCTCTGACTAACTGAAGAAGGAAAACTTCTGTCCTGGGAAGCCATTTTGAGGAATGCTCAATCAAACTAGATAGCTACTGCATGCTCAGGGGGATGAACTCATACCAGAAGACTGTAACTCCAAATCCATGCTTTTATCTCTTGCCATGCAGAGAAACCAGGGAGTCAAAACTGGGAGAAATCAGCTTCCCCATCCATGACTGACTATTTCAAGATCTATAATGGAAATCATGTGATTTAGAATTGTGCAGCTTTCAAGCAATTCAATGGAATAATCAAACAAACAAATCTCAGATTTCATCCTAGACATTTTACTGCCTGAAGTGAACAATAATATGGCACCTCTTCTTCAGTCCATATACAGAATCTGACTGGGCTAGCAGTTTAGGTTAGCAGCAATCTAACTTGGCTACCACATGTATGGATACCAAGATGTCAGGAAAATTATACAGAATATACAGACATCCCACCTGATTAGGGAAAAAGAGCTAAAGAGTTTATAGGAAAGCGACCATAAGAAAAAGCCAAGATCATGCTACTGCTGCTGCCCTAGCATTTGCCGCCTGAGACAATCACTTAACTGTGTCTTAATGGCACAGCCAGGACTGGCCAGACTTACATGTGAATATTTGATCACAAAAGTTCAGACCATTCTTTGAATTATGTGCATTTTATTTGAGGGAACATTCCACAAAATTCCTCTTCATTCATCATATGAGATTCACCCTTGTCCAGTATTGCAATAACTTAACATTTCTGTTGAGCTGTTACCACACCATACACCTCCACAACAGCAACTAAAGACCAATTAAGCTCTGTTTAGTGTCTGACTAAAGGTGCCTGAGGTCATTGTGTGGCTGCAAATAGAAGCAGCCACATTGCTTTTTGAGGTACTTGGGCTGGGATGGAGGGTTCTGTCAGTTCTAATAAAATAAATGGGGATTATTTTTAGGCACAAATAACCCTTGGGATACAAATTCATAGGCCGGTGCTGAGCATGGAAACTCACTTTTAAAAAGGACTTAGAGCCAGCTACATGCTGAAATTCTCTTGCTGACACACACTGGAATAAGATCCTGTTCTGCCAGTGTATGTAATTTTTAAAAAATGGCTAGACTTCACCATGGGCCTTTTGCCTATGTGAGTGGACTTATGTTTGTGAGAAACAGAACTGAGTAGTTTTGCACAAAGTGACCGTTGTGTATTGGGACTGATGCACAATGGGTGCTAATGCATGTCCATGCAGTGGCTAGGGATTGCAGATGTGCACCAGTAGACCCCCATGCACATTGGGATACTCTTGCTGGTGCCCTGATATGCATCTTCAACATTTACTCTGTGTGTGTGCTCTGTAGCTATGTCTGCATACAGGCTGTGACTAATATACTTAAACAGAAAAACATTATCACATAAATAATTATCAGTGTATGTGTAAGGTTGTTATGAAAGGAGGTATCCAGCAATGAGCCACACATACAATGTCTGGTGTACCCTCCTAACCAATTGATGGCCCGGGAGACATGGGGAGGCTGGACATAATCCAACTGCAATTTTGCAGATGGCAAAAGGAAGAGCCACCACTCTTCCTTTTCCCAAGGAAAATTGTAGCTAAATCATTCCTGGCATTGAACCCCATTATAGTCATAGAATCATAGAATTGTAGAATTGGAAGAGACCACAAGGGCCATCATGTGGAACCCCCTGCCATGCAGGAATACACCATTAAAGCATTCCCTACAGAAAGCTTTCCACTGAGACTGAGTACAGAGATAGAAGGGAAAACATTGTGGAAAAACGTTGGCAGAGCTTTACACTCTGTTGTGAGCATACAAGATCTTGACCATGGTTTCAAGATCCTCAGTTAACATTTTGAGTACATTCCTCCTTCCACAATCATGAGTCTGACCTTCATAAATTTGATTATTCATGAGGTATGTGCTTGCCTCCTGCCCCCACCCTCCTCCTCTCATTTCTTTGCATTTCTCACCTCAGACTTGTGAGGCATGTGTTTAAAATGGATGTCTTTTTCCTTTTAGGTGAGCAAAGCCACCCTGCCATTGCTGGAGACATGCTCTCTCTGCCATGTGGCAGCACATTCTGCTGTGTAATAGCTGCTGATTGGTCAGGTTCTCTCTTTACTCCTACCCCTTCCCTCTGGGAGGAATCTCCTTTCTCAAGATGGTGACCAGAAGTATCTAGAACACCAGAACTCAGTGCTCCGCTCTTCTGCATCTGAGGGGAAAGTACTCCCCCCGCCTTGGGAGTGCCAGGGCCAGAGGCAAGGGAATGGGAGGGGGGAGCTTTGAAGAGGAACGGAAAGCAGATTGCGGGGGGGGGATTTATTAATGGTTTTTCCACTTTTACAGGGGTTCTGCACCCCAAGCACACGTCAATGTGGAGAGGCCACTGTATAACTGTACAAGTAACCTTTACTTATCCATTTTTCATAACTGACTAAGCAGTGATTTCAGGTAGCTTAAGGGGGGAAACGTGAATGCTATAGTCTTCCCTATAGTCCAAAACACACTCTCCTCCTGTTCAACTTCTCATTGCCTGAGCCTTCACAAGACAGCCTGAGGCAGAAGAAGATGAACTAGCACTTGAATCATTTGACATCCCTCGTCTGTTATTTGATGAGGCCAAATCTGAGTTATGTCATCTTTCATCAAGTTACAGTGCAATGTAATATAGTCCTACTTTCATCATTGGTAAGAGAAGTAGTTACTTTCATTTAAAAGTAGTTACTTCCAGACTAAGCTAGTTACTTTGGTTATACATCTGTGAATGGTTTGTATCCTCAATCTTTACATATTTCCCAGTTTAGTGGATACATAGGGACCACTGGGCAACAGATGCTGTGATCAATGGGGTCTGTTTCTCTGTCAATCAGGAAGGAGCTGACTGATGTTCCCACCCCGCTCATGTGAGTGATCTTCATGAAAAGGGGAACTGTGACAGGCATCCTACTTCTGCCTGTTGCAATGGTGATAGCTCATTCTAAGGGATGGGAAAATGAGTCAGCTGCTTCCCAATCAACAGGGGAACAAACTCCTGTTGATTGCAGTGGCTGCTGCCCAGTCAGTGTGGGTTGGGTTGGGAGACACTGCATAGCTGTCTGACTAGTGGGAGTTATGTAGCTGCATAGCAGACAGAGAATTCTGGCCTTGGAAACTACCACTTTTTTTTTTTGACAAATATGATCTACCTGGATTAAGGATGATAAAGAGGCCTAAAAGGTTGAGACCTTATTTAATAAATCTGCTAATAGAATTTCAGTCTGATGGTTTTCTGCATTCATTCTGTTTAGGTAGCACCATACACCCACAGCCCTCCTTGTGAGTTAATCTGGGGGAGAATGAGTATAACAACTAGACAGAGCATGGACTGTGTTTTCCCAATGCAGTGTTTCAGCTCTTCTCAGCTCCTACTGCTTTGGGGCTTTACTCTTGCCATGACCGCATGCTAACACACAACAAAACAAAATGAAACAAACTATCCTCTCTGTATATTTATCTTCCATAAAACTGTTCTCAGAGCAAGGTCCAGGACTAACTGTGAGCTGTGGAGTGTTGATGAACACCCTCCAAGTTGTGTGCAAGATGAGCAAAAAAGTGAGTGTGGTAATTTTTTGCCAAATTGGGGACCTTCTCGCCTCAATCATTCATATGCTCCTGAAAAGCATGACAAATTAGAGAAAATTAAAGTCTCTTTTTTTCGCTCCCCTCCCTTCTTCTCAGCAATACAATCTTAAGTACTGAGGCTCAGTTAAACAGATTACATACTCAAATGTTTTATCCTCTCAGCTATACATTTAATTCACAGCAAGTTCATTTAAACAGTTCGAACGTGACGAATTGGGCCTAAAAGGGGGGGAGGTTGGTAATGTATCTGAGAGAGCTTGAAATGGCATTGTTTTCCTGACCTTTGCCCTCTGTTTTGCTTATCTCTCATTTTCTACTGAAGGATACAAAGAAATCCAGTCAAATGCGGCACTCTATTACAATTTATAAGTCAATTGCAATTACTCTTCCCCCCATCATGCATTTCCCTTTCCTTTTATAGTAAAACCACTACCATCTCTCCCTCTCCCTCTCCCTCTCCAACTCTATTTTTCACTGGTTACACTCCATTGTTTTTAAGAGCTGCAAAATTTATACATGGCAGTCTGCAATAGTTCCCCCCCCTTCTGTGACAAAAACGGGATGGGAGAGTGAATGCGGAGTGTGTGGAACCAGTTATGACATAGAGTTGATGCAAAAATGTCAATACTCCCCTAGGGACATTATTGTAGGAATGTGTGACCATCATGTCCACATTCTCCTCAATCATTCTCTAGTATGGAGTGGCAGTAAGGGAACTCAACAGAACGGGGAACTCAGTGTAGACTTACTGTGATAATGGGGCTTCCCATTATCTAGACTTAGCTAAAAGGGGGACACTTCCCTCTTCAGGTAAACCAAGGGTTAATAAGGTGTTGGGATTAGATTACATTTTAGTATGTGGTCAGCATCATAGGTCATGTGGGTCAGCATCATAGGTCATGGGGGTCAGCATCATAGGTCACAGCGTGAGACTTGACCAATCAAAAAGGAAAGAGGTGAGCATCTTCAGGATGCTTCCAAGGAGAAGTTATAAAACTTCTTGTGAGGCCATGTGGCCAAGAGAGATAACAAAGGGATAACAAAGAAGAACAACCCAGGAACCTCCTGGAGGGGGGTTCTGAGCCAGTAGCAGGCTGCAGGCTGTAGGCCTCGCCTCCTGGCCCCCTTTAGAACATCTAAGCCTGAGAACCATCTGTGAGTACTAGACTAAGGTAGTTAGTCGCGTTAGGGACTTTTCTGTTATTTTGGAGGCTGGCTGATCTAAAGAATGTATCTGTGCTTTTATATCTGTTCTTTTGTAACTACTTGTAACTAAGTGTGCCTGGGAGGAGGGAGCTTCCCATGTGTGTTAATTTGCCTTGCTCATTTACATATCTTTAATAAATACTTTCTGTAAAAGACCCTGTTTCTCTCCTTCCCACGCCAAGCTAGGTAGACTGGGGGAAAAGGAAGATCCTTAAGTTTAGGGATTGACATGTCTGGACAGCATCCCACTGTGCTGTCTCAAGTGTCCAGAATTCAGTGGGTGGTGGCAGCGAAGATGAATTAACAGCTAAAATTCATAACAGGCTGGAATATACGTCCCAGCAGCACATGGGGACTTTCCAGCTTCACATGGTGGCAGCGGTGGGATGTGACATTTCCAGCTTCACATGGTGGCAGCGGTGGGATGTGACATTTCCAGCTTCACACTTACTGGCCAGAATCCTGTTGGACAGTTACAAATGTATAACCTAGAATTATGCACTCATAGTTGTTTCATATTCATGATCCTTATGCATTCCCTAGTTTGGGGGGTATAGATGTCCCATGAAAGTCCACCAGTACTTACTTACTGGGCAGTAGCCACTGCAATCAGTGGGAATCTGTTCCCCTGTTGATCAGGAAGCAGCTGTTTGACACTCCCACCCCCCTCATATAACTGATCTTCCATGTAAGAGGGAATTATGACAAGGACCCTACTGTTGATCACAGTGACTGCTTCCTTGTAAGTTGGGATTGTGAGGATCGGGACAGGATTCACTGCATAGTGCCATAACTATAGTATTTACACATAAGTAAATCCCCATAAGATGCTGGCCACTATCTTAAATGGCAACCTCAGAAAGTTCATAGGAACCACTTCAAAGGCAATGAATGCAAGAAGGACTAGGAGTTATGTGCCTGCTGACAAAAGCTCCCACACGAATGTGCTGGCTTCCCATGTCCACAGTATACTTTAGATGTATAGGATTCCTTCACTCGTTGACTGTCCACAGCTTCCAATATGATGCTAAAGCCTTATTTACATACAATATTCTTTTTATTAATGTCAAATGTTGGGCTACCTGGTGCATTGAAGATGGATGTGTTTGCATCGGAAAGGCATGGCCAGTGAACCATGAGGGCATTTGTGGGAATATCTTTTCTATGTATCAAGTTCAGAATGCTGCTAAACACACAGGAGCAATGGCAAGAAAGGAATGAAATGAAGAGAAAGTAGCTATTCAGTTCACCAGGACTTACCTGAGCTACAGTTTGTTGGTATTCACCCTTTAGTCCTGTTCTTCAATATTTGGACACAATGCTAGAATTTATAAAGTCAATATCTGTGATCATGTGTAGAATATTCATTCTCTTTGTAGAATAATCTAGGTTTCCCATTTGCCCATATTTTAGGAGGATTTCTCATTTTAAGGGCTCTTCTAATAATAATTAGAAAATATATTACAGACAAATTCATAGAAAGGAAAAAAGTAATTATGAATGTGGTATGTCCATACTAAATTCAAAGCAAAAAAATGTGTTCCGCTTTAAATAGTTTTAATTGAAAAGTGAATGTTTGGGTAGACCCAGAAAACCATTGTTTGCTCTCAAGAGAGAGAACCAATAGTGATAATTCATTCTGAGGGGGGGAAATTAAGATGGTTGACATTTTTGTGAGACCAAATCTGAACATTACACAAAGCAATAAACTTCATTCAATAAAGGGCTATCATATTCATCAGGCCTTCAGTGATGACCTATTTTCCAACATATTTGAAATGTGGTGATTAGCATCATAGAATCATAACATCTTAGAGCTGGAAAGGACCATAACCTATGCTATGATTCTATCATGCCACTCAGTGACTTCCTTGTTTGGTCCCAGTGGTGGCTCCAATGGCTGTCTGTAAAAAGCTTGAAAGGAGGAGGCCCTAGAATAGGGGTGGGCAAAATATGGCGCTAGGACAATAAATGCACAAGGGCTGGTTTTTTTGGCTTTTGACTCCTCCATACTCCCCACACCAGTCTTCTTTTTACCCACAAAAAAGGGTGAATTGCATCTCCTGGAATCCATAAATCATCTACAATAACATTTTGCAAAACAAGAAGTGGACTTTTGACTTTTTCCAGTTTTTACATTGATAGTCCATGTGACTCCTTGAGGAATCACAGTTGTTTTGACAGCATGAAATTAAATGTTATATGTCAGAGAGGAAAAGTTCCTTATTCTAAAGTCCTGTACCCAGGAACCACCTACAGAGACTCACTTAAGTGAGAAACCAGCTTGAAAGACCACCAGCCACATGAGAAAGACTTCCTTGCTCTCACCTGCCCCTCTAACAATGAACATATAACCTTATCACATAGTATCTTAATATTGCATTGTTCTATTAGAATCTCACTATAGCCATTCCCATTATGGTATCAGGATATTAACTGTCTCTATTGCATCTCTTCGGCATCTGCTGATCAGTAGCATCACTTGAGCTGTTCTTCCCTCTGTATTACAGTGTCATTGCTGAGACCTTGGTGTGATAAGGCTAACAGTGAGGCCCTGTTGGTAAAACTGGAAACAAAAATCAGCACCCCAATGCATCATATTGAGTTAGGCACATGTGGAAATTGTGTGGTTCCAACCAGCCCTAGCCAGTGTAATTATTTATGAGGCAAGCTGGGTATTGCAACTCAACAAAATTTGCAATTTCTACTTCTGAGTTAAGGATTCTAAATTAGAGATCTACAGAGTTACAGCTGTTTGATATCACTTTGACTCTGACAGTACTATCCAATGGAACTCTGTGATCTGTTGTTTGGTGAGGGTCTTGGTATTCACTTAGCTTTGGTAAGAGAATGGCATAACATTTGAAAAAAAAATCCTGTGGAAGTGCCTCTAAAAAAGGCTTGAAATACTCTTTCTAGATATTTCTTAGATATTAGGTACTTCTAGGTACTAGGTATTTTAAAGTGCATAGAAATATTGGCTGAAATACTATACTGGACTTGTAACTACATTACAAATGACCTAAGGGATTGACCCTTAGAACTCACCTTGAATATCCCATTGGTCTGAGCAATGGAAGCCTGTGGCATGGCCAAGCGGGACATTTCAGAACTGCTTGTCATGCTACAGCTCAGGGATGGGAGGTGGCAAGCCACATCATCCTGAAGCACTTTACTTGACTGCGCCATGGACCTCTGTTGCACAGAGCTGCTCTCTCACATTTAAAGTCGGCTGGGGAGGGGCATTTACAATCATGGCAATAGTGCATAGAGGAATGTGGAGCAGTTACATGTCCATAACTCTAGGTTACAAATCCATAGCTGCAATGCAGGATGCCATCCATAATTTGTTACATCAGTGTATAGTGCCTTATTTCTCACTTGTTACCTTACTTTGGCTTTTACTACAAAAAAGGGAGAGTAACTTATTACATGTAACTGCATTACTTGCAACTTCAGCAATCTGGTCCTGTTCCACTTGTGTGAATGGAAAATACCAAGCTATTTACACCATTCCTGTTGTAGATTAGATTGTGAAAGTTATGCTTTGGTAGTGTTGAGAGAACCCCAAGGCTAAGAAAGAAAGATTGGGTTACATCTGCTGCCAGCTACCAATCACCTATAAACCCAGGCCTTTCATTTCCCAACCTGTTGGCCTCTTTTGGCTTTTGTTTCTAATAAGGAGGAAAGGAAACATGGTTGACAATATATTTGGCGTTTGTTGGAAAGTGAGAGTATGTCCCTGTTGGCTGTCTAGTTGTCTAACAATAATGTCATAAATAAATAATGGTTCTGTGAGGGAGAAGGGTCCGGGAAGGATGCTTTTTATCTGATGGAAGATAGTTCAGTACTAAATGTTAACATGTGTACAATGCGAGGAAGAGCAGCAACTGCTGCTGGCAAACAAGCTGCGAGGGGAAACAGTTCCATTAGGTTGCTTTTAAAAGCTACTCTGTGTCCATTCTTGCTTTTAAAACTAAGACATTTGTCACCAGAAGTGCTAAAACTGTGGAGACATTTGAAAGGAGAAGATTTTACTGTTATCATAGTACAATATACAAAGACTAGTAGAGCTGTGGCAGAACAAATGGTATATCAGGAAAAGCACACTTTGTTTTTGCCTTTTCACCACAAAAAATCCTGCCCCTCTCTGGATTCAAAAACTTTAAGGAGAAGACTTTGCTTTCTTCTGGTGAGGCAAGCATGGTTCCTTTCCACTTTGCTTGGATAGAACTAAGATTTCTATTTTCTTTCCTTTCACAGTGCACCCCTATAATACACACCAGCTTTCTTGTTTTGTTAAGGGAAGCCTTAGATGCTCATGTAGGCATCTTGATAGTTCAGCAGGCTGAGTCCACTTACCAACTGCTGTGCACACTTTTGCTCTGCTAAGAGGTGTTACTGTATACAAACTGTAGGTTCTTACACTCTCATACTGCATCCAGAGATGAGGCAACTTTCTCTCTTCCTGTCCCTTTTATCTGCCCACTGGCCCCACCTGCTGTGCACTTTATCTCAGTCCTCCAGGGTCCTGCAGGAGGTGGATGAGTGCTGATGAAAGAACAGGAAGAAGAAAGTGTCACTGTCTCACCCCCATTCAGCAATTGCTTTAAAGGTAAACAGAAAATCTTGAGAGTGCCATCTAGCAAACCTTCCTTTTATGAACTGCTTACCTCACCAAACAGAATTTTAACTTTAACCTCAGTAGGAGAAGGGAGCAATGGAGATTTAGTGCTGAGTAAAAGTGTTACTTGCTAAACTTCTGCATTCCTCTTTCGGTACTAGAGACCTTTTAAAGGAAAATGCTTCAGAGACAAATGCACTCACACATACTCTTACTTGGAAGGTGTAGTTGATCCAGGTCCTACAACTTTAACTTTGGCTCCTGCTTATCCTGTGTTATTGGATATAGGTCAGTTTGTGTTGATTGAGGAATAGGAATAGAATCCTTGGAGAGTTGAGGGCCACCACATGTGTGCTGGACAGGGGCTCTTTCTGGGTCATAAAAGAAACCAGAGGAAGACTGGCTGAGATTCAACACTGCAAAGTGTTGGGAGTGGCAACCTTTGCATGCTTAATTAACTGGCTTGTTTGTTTGCATGTTTATTGTAGGCATAGAGAGATAGCTTAGAGAAAACTTCCTGTTTGTTTTGGTCAACACCTCTTCCTCCAGCACGTACACATTCTTTGTTCTTAAAAAGGTTCTCTTGCCATTCACTCCTCCCTTTTGTCTTCGCCTTTTGTCCTGAAAGAATGCTCTGAGATCTCCTAATAGGGATTATTGTCAGCAAGCATGTGAGTGTTTAATTTTCTTCCTACCTTCTTCAAGAATTGAACCTGTGTAGACTATGCACAAGATTTTGTGAGTAAACTTTTTATATTTTTAACCAAACTGTTTTTGTGTTTATTTTGAGCTAGATTAAGTGTGTTTGGGGTAGAGTTACAGAAGTGGGACTGGTGATCTGTTCAACTTCCGTTTTCGTGCAATTACTAAAATACTCTGCTGATTGAGAGTCTCATTACCAAAATCTCTCAAATATTTTCTCAATTTCCCCAACAGGTTATGGGGTCCCAGAACAGAACAGTTACCAGATTTTTCGGGTTTTAGTTATTTTTTTGCTTTGTGTCTTGTGAAAGTGGCTGGTTTTTTCCCCTCCCCCCTTTTGGAAACACACATCTAGCTAGAGAATTTTTACCTTTTTGGGTGCTGAATTTTTGTTGTTGTTGGAATTGCAAACTAAAGCAAAAATGCTGCATGCAGATTTAGACCTAGCTTCCAAACCCAGACTTGTGCGACTCACCAATGAGAGCTATACAGAATGGAGACAAAAATTAAATTTAGCCTTTAATTACCATAATGTTCTTGATGCAATTGAAAAAGAAAAACCATGTGGTGAAGCTGCAGAACAATGGTTGAGAAAAGATGCCACAGCACAGTACCTAATTGGTAATGCATTGGAGGCTAATCAGCTACTGTATATGAGAGATTGTGCCACGGCAAAGGAAATGCTAACCAAACTTAAAGAAGTTTATGGTCTTTCATATGAAAAGTCTCAGTCAGTTTGGAGGAGGGAACTTGTACAGCTTCGCCTTCATACTAAAGCAGGCTGTGAAGCTTATATCAGCAAACTGATTATAATTTTTGATAAGTTGAATTCCTGTGGATTCCAGTTTTCTGATAGACAAAAGGTTTGTTTCCTGACTGGAACTCTGGGATCAGAGTTCAATCCCTTCATCTTTCTGTTACAAAACTTAAAAGGGCTAACCTTTAATGAAGCTATGTCTAAACAGAAGAATGCATTGACCAATGGACCTCCCCTTTTGATCATACATAGAGACCAAGTGGATCACATTACCTGGCCACTAAGAAGGGCAGACCCAAAGCTCTGCCTAGGGACCAATTAGAGCTCAGTTGCTATAACTGCAACAAGAAGGGTCACATTGCAAGAAACTGTACCCTTCCCAAAAAGCCCTCAGCCAATGGTAGCTCTCCAACTAAGAAATTTACAAGACAAAGGCAGCATGAAGTAGGTGAATCAAGCAAACAGTCTTACAGAGGAAGTAATTTTCTTTTAATGGGACAGACTCTGGCAGTTAATGATTACAAGCAGAAAAATAATTGTTGGATTATAGATTCTGGCTGTACCAATCACAGCACATTTTCTGATGCTTCTTTTGATAAAATGGATCCAGATGCAACAGGAAACATTCAAGCTGCAAATGGTGAATCCATGCAGATCCTGGGATCAGGAAGCTGCACTTTAAACTGTCTATTGCCTAATGGCAAAATTACCCAGAATGTAGCAAGTGATGTCTTATTTGTTCCTGAATTACACTGCAACATGCTCAGTGTGTCTGCTTTAGATAAGAAAGGATTTGAAATACTTTTCAAACAAGGGAAATGCACAGTTACCAAAGATAATGTCCTTTTTGCAGAAGCATTTGAGAATAAAGGTGTCTATGAGTTAAATCTTTCAGCTGAACAAGCTAATGTTGCTAGAGCACAGATGAATGAGAACAGCCTTGACCTATGGCACAGACGTCTTGGACATCATGATCCAAAGGCAGTTCTTGAACTACAGAACCAGAGTTTGGCCACAGGAATCAAGGTGAATCAACAATACAATGAGAGCACTTCCAGGTGTGTAACTTGTGTTGAACAACAGTCAGTCAGACCCTCATTTCATCCAAGGACTGAAAAGAGAACCACTAAAGTACTGGATCTCATTCATAGTGATTTGTGTGGTCCATTTAATGTTCCTTCACTTGGTGGAAACAGATATGCTTTAATTTTGGTGGATGATTTTTCAAGGTATTGTGTTACTTATCTTTGAAAGAGAAGAGTCAAGCCCAAGACATGCTACAGAAGTATGTTGTCATGGTGAGAACCAAGTTTGAGATGACACCTAAAGCTATCCAGACAGATGGCGCTGGTGAATACATTTCACATAGCACACATGCTTTCCTGGAAGAGCATGGCATTTTGCACAGGAGGAGTGTTCCTTACACTCCTGAGCAGAATGGGATTGCTGAAAGGAAACTGAGATCTCTCCTGGAGATGACAAAGTGCATGCTGGCAGATGCTCATCTTCCCAGTAAATTTTGGGGTGATGCCTTTATGACTGCAATGTATCTCCAGAATAGATTGCCAACAAAAGGCACCACACGAACACCATTTCAACTATGGCATGGCAGAGTACCAGACATGAAACACATTAGAACCTTTGGAAGTACTGCGTATTCATACGTACCACAACAGAAGCGACACAAACTAGGTGCAAGAGCAGAGCAGACTATTCTAATTGGCTATGCTCCTGGAAGCAAAGGCTATAGAGTAATGAACTTAAAGACTGGTGAAGTTGCTACTAGGCATGTAGTTTACTTTGATGAACAAAGCAGAGTTGATAAGAGAGGAACTGTCATAGACGTTCCAGATGAACGAGAGACTATCTTAGAATCACTGGAAGAAGAAAAGCAAGATGTTGAACCTCTCTTAGAAGTGCAAATGTTGTCTTCATCTGAAATACCACAAGCAGCTACACAACCTGATTCTGAACAGAGATATATATATGCTGCAGAAAGCAAGCTAAAGGCAGAGAGCAGTACACTAAGAGAAGGAGATGCAGATGGCTCTGACCTGAGCACTGGACCGGAGGATGCTGCAGAGACAGAACAGGTTCCCAGATGCTCAATGCGACTGAACAAAGGTGTACCAGCTCCACGCTTGTTCTGTCTCGCAACATCAGCGTTACCAAATGAACCATCAAGCTTTGAAGAAATTGAACAGATGCCTGTAACTGAGACAGCTCAGTGGAGAAAAGCAGCATAAGAAGAAATAGATGCACTGCATAAGAATAGAACATGGACACTTACTGAACTTCCACCAGGAAAGAAAGCCATAGAGTCTAGATAGATCTTCAAGCTGAAACTGGATGCACAAGGAAAGGTGGAACGCTACAAAGTAAGGCTAGTTGCACAAGGCTTCTCACAGAAATTTGGAATAGACTTTGATGAGGCATTTGCGCCTGTTGTCAAACACAGTACCATAAGACTGCTTCTCATTCTAGCTGCTTCCAAACAAATGGATGTCAGACACCTTGATGTGAAAACTGCTTTCTTACATGGATAAATAGCAGATGAGCTGTACATGCAACAACCTGCAGGCTTTGTAGACCAGAAGCAACCACATCTGGTTTGCAAGCTTAACAAGGGATTGTATGGACTTAAACAGGCTGCTAGAGCTTGGAATGAGAAACTAGACACAATGTTGAAACAATTAGGCTTTAAGCAAGGAGAAGCAGATTAGTGTCTATACACCAGAACCAAAGAAGGTTATTCAACCTTTATCCTGACCTATGTTGATGATTTGATTATAGTCACCAACAGAAATAAGGACTACTCAGAAGTTGTACCTCACTTGAACAAAGAAGTGGAATTGAAAGAGTTAGAAGATGCAAAATACTATTTGGTCATGGAGATTCAAAGAGAACAAGATGGATCTTTTCTACTGAATCAAAAACAAAAGATTGCTGAACTTTTAGAAAGCTTAGGACTCCAAGATGCCTATACTGTAGCAATGCCCATGACCACAGATTTTCTTAAAAATACTGAAGAAAGTGATGCTTTACCAGATAATAGTCTCTACAGATCAGCAATAGGAAAACTCCTGTACCTGTCTACCAACACAAGACCTGATATTGCATCTGCTGTAGGGATTCTGAGCAGGAAAGTTAGCTCACCCACAAAGAAAGATTGGACTGGAGTAAAAATGGTGGCTAGATACTTAAAAGGGACTATCAACTTTAAATTGAAGCTACCAGCTAGTAGCAATCCAAAGTTAGTATGCTACACTGATGCAGATTGGGCTGGTGATAATGCAAATCACTCAATCAGTGGTTTCCTATTTTTGTATGGAGATGGCCCTATTTCTTGGGGCAGCCAAGAGCAGAGTGTGGTGGCTCTATCCTCTACAAAAGCAGAGTATATTTCAGCATCAGAAGCATGTAGAGAATTACTATGGCTTGATCAATTGTTGTCTGATTTTGGAATAAATGAAGAAAAACCAATTCAAGTTATGGAAGACAACCAGAGCTGTATTAAACTTTCTCAAACAGAGACGATGACACCACGCAGCAAGCACATAGGAACAAGATACCACAAAGTACGTGAGCTCACAGAGAATGGAATGATCAAGATGATCTATTGTCCAACCACTGAGGTGATAGCTGATATCCTGACCAAACCTCTACCAAGAGACGGCTTTGAGAACCTGCGAGTCAAGATGGGACTTCAGGGGTGCATGTACGGTTAGAAGGGGTGTTGGGAGTGGCAACCTCTGCACGCTTAATTAACTGGCTACTTTGTTTGCATGTTTATCGTAGGCATAAAAAGATAGCTTAGAGAAAACTTCCTGTTTGTTTTGGTCAACACTTCTTCCTCCAGCACGTACACATTCTTTGTTCTTAAAAAGGTTCTCTTGCCATTTACTCCTCCCTTTTGTCTTCACCTTTTGTCCTGAAAGCATGCTCTGAGATCTCCTAATAGGGATTATTGTCAGCAAGCATGTGAGTGCTTAATTTTCTCCCTACCTTCTTCAAGAATTGAACCTGTGTAGACTATGCACAAGATTTTGTGAGTAAACTTTTTATATTTTTAACCAAACTGTTTTTGTGTTTATTTTGAGCTAGATTAAGTGTGTTTGAAGTGGAGTTACAGAAGTGGGACTCGTGATCTGTTCAACTTCCCTTTTCGTGCAATTACTAAAATACTCTGCTGACTGAGAGTCTCATTACCAAAATCTCTCAATACTCAATCTCAGTTTCCCCGACACAAAGCAGGGCTCTGTCTTCCTAAAAGAGGGGACAATGAGGCCTTTACTGAAAAACTGCTTTCTGAAGTCCATCATACTGAATAATTACTGGCCAGTCTCCAACATCTCTTTTTTTAAACTAAGGTTCGAGAGGGGTTCTTGCATGAGATGGATTATCTAGATCCATTTTAAGCTTGCTTGGAGACAGCTTTGGTCATCTTGGTGGATGACTTACGTTGTGAGCTGGAAACTGTGAGCGGTTCATTCTTCTGGGGATATTGACACCACTGTCCTTTTGAGTCACCACTCTGAAATGGGACTTGGTGACACTGTTCTACAAGGGCTGTGACACTTCTTGAAAGAACAAGTTCAGAAGGAGTCCTGTTTGACTCCTAGGCCTTTGGCCTGTAGAGTTCTTCAGGAGTCATATTTTTCCTGATATGAAACCATTGGGAGAGGTGTATGGTTTTTGGGTTTCAATGTCAACAGTATGCTGATGACACTAAACTATCTCTCCTTTCTGTCCAGTTCCAGTGAAGCTGTCTCAGTAATGAACCTGTGTCTGCTGTCAGCTGTAGACAGAATGAGAGGGAACAAACGGAAGCTAAATCCAAGCAAGAAAGAGGGATTCCTGGTCAGTAGAAAGGCAGATCAGGCAACAGAGATTCAGCCTATTCAGGATGATTACATTTCACTTGAAATCTCAGGTACATAACTTGGGCATACCCCTGGATTGCCCCTGAAAATGGTAACCCAAAAGTAAACTTGCATGACTAAAACTACCACAAAAGCTGCATCTATTCTTAGAGGTGTCAGGCTATAATGACACATGGCTTGATTACATCCAGTTTGGACTGTATGATATAGGGCGGCCTTTGGAAATTGTTTGGAAAATTCAGAGGGTCCAAAATCCTGTGTTCAAATTGCTGCATGTCATTGGTTGTGAAGAACGTGTAAGACCAACTTCACTGGCTACCAGTCTGTTCCCAGACACAATTCAGAATGCTGATTATGACTTCAAAAGCCAGATACAGCTCAAGTTCATACTGTCAGAAAGCCTGTAACTACCCCTATGAGTATGCCTCAGTTTTAAGAACCTTAGGGAGACCTTTTTCCAACAATGCTGACAGCCATGTCTAGTGAGGACAAGAGAAAAAGCCTTTGCGGTGCCAGTTCCCAAGAATTCTTTCTTACAGGTGGTTGGGCTGGCCCCTTTCTGTTCTCCTTCTGAAAGAAAGCAAAGGACTTTTTGTTTAGATATGTTTTGGCCTGTTAACTGTTACCAAAAGAACTTTTGATGGTGCTGGGGGGGCTTTTGCTGTACTTTTCTTCTCCGTATAAAGCTTAAACATTTTAATGACTCTTTTAAATTAATGCTTTTCTTAAAAAAAACAGAGTTGCTTTTGGGGCTGAGTGTTTCTTGTACTAGAATGAGTAGATTTTATCAAGCAACAAAGCTACTGACTTTGGGGTACATATAAAAGTTTTATTTTTTCAACTGTAAAACTGGAGAACTGTTTGCCAATGGAAGAGACTCATTTGGGAGGTGGTGGAAGTATTTTCACTGGAAGTTTTTAAATAGAGTTTGCATGAGTACTTGTCAGGGATGCTTTAGTTGTGGATTCCTCCACTGTCAGGGAATTGGACTATATGGTATTTGAAGACCCATCCAGCTCTGCAGTTCTATGAAACTGATGACTGAGGTAGATGAGACAAGGAGAGAATATCAATGCATCTCATGCCACTTGCACTGTTACAGGCTACACTGGTTTTTGGTGTTATATTTGCCAACATTAAGTCCCTAAAAAGTAAAATCGTTTGTTAGATTGCAGTGGGTTGGGAGAACAGTATGTTTAAAAGAAAATGACTGGCTTATAATGAACCCATATATATAGGCTTACTAGCTGATGAAATCAGGATGAAAGGTGGCCAAGAACTGTGTGTACTTGGTGTGTGATGTCATATCTAAGATCTTTGTTTTGATTGGATGAGACAGATGTTTGTATAAAGAGGGCGTTACCATACCCTATCACACCTCCTATGAGATATGCAATTTTCATAAATTGAGCTTATTAATGACCTAGGAACACAATCAAGGTTACTCTGACTGGAAACAGTTCAGAGTTGCAAAGTCCAGAGAGGATTAGGTGGAAAAACCCAAAGCTAACAGAGTTTTGTTAATCCCTCCACCACTCCAGGCTCTTTGCATTTCTGAATACAATGAAGGATGAACTGCCTAGATTGGTGAGCAATCAGAGACCATCCCTCAACCTTACCCTATGAAGATTTTCCCTATATACCCTACCTAACTGAACATTAAGAATTCGTCATGAGTCCCATCAATATTTTGTCACTCTGGAGTTAAGGCAATCAAGATCCCTTTGTCAATTCTGTGGGAAAGCCATTACGTCTATGTCAATGCACCAATTCAGAATGTGAAATAGGATATGAAAATCCTAACTCCGACCCCAGCCAATTGTAGTTATGTAAAACGTACCTCCTTCCTTGTAGGTTTTTAAGCAGAGGCTTGATGGCCATCTGTCAGGATTGCTTTGAGGGTGTTCCTGCATGGCAGGGGGTTGGACTGGATGGCCTGTGTAGTCTCTTCCAACTCTGAATTTCTATGATTCTATGACAGCTATTTCTTTGTGCTACTTTCAGACAAATCTGAGCCCTTCCATTGTGACTTCCTTCTTTAAGGTTGATAACTATCACCCTTTCCATCCCTAATCTCTCTCTGTACAGCATTTCCCACCTCACTTTCTGATAGCTTTGTATGGCTCTTAAAAGTGTCTGATTTTTCATGTATTTGCCAATTCAAATAAAATACTTTAACTTAAATGGAGTCCTTTCTACAGTTACTACTGGAATACATAGGTGAAAAGATCCTGCTGCTACCCTCTTCTCACAGGCCTCCTTTGAG